>NQII01011705.1:0-26339 GCA_002778355.1 Clitarchus hookeri
CTACCTACAACCTCAGGTGTCGGGTGAGGGGAGTTCTCTCAGCTCCTGGACAGATGCTGTGAACGAAATTGTGTGAGAGAGACGGAAAATAGAATATCATAAAAATTTTTTCATTTTTCTCGTGGAGCATCACATCTTTGTAATGTTAGTTCTGTTAATTTTCAGCCAAATAAAATTTTACAATATGATTAAATGGGATGATTCTTATTTTAAATCCTACATATTGGCATTCTGAAAGAAAAGAGAAAGTTTTTATTGCCACAATTATATTAGTAACTATAATTTTGTCTCTATGATTTGTATTTACCACCCACCAACCTGAAAAAGCATATTACGGGGTCAAATGTCCTCTTTCCGGTATTATGTGATGTTATTAATGCTCCATTCCTTCCTTATCCCGTTTGCTATTGTGGATAGGATTGGTGGAGCTTCAGATGGGAATTTGTGGTGGATGGTGCAGAAGGCGAGGATCCTCCACAACACGATGACTTCAGACCCAGATCCTGACGTTGATGCCCCGCAACAAACCGAGGAGTCTCGTTTGAGAGGGTGGCGGAGACATATACCCCACATTAAAAAAGACATTAAAAAATACGTGAGGTTTGATAATTAGGGAAGGAAGGGGAGTTTCTTTTAATTTAAAAACATATGTAGCTTCATTGTAATACTTATATTTTTTTTTAGTAGACACACATCCTACTAATATTATAAATGCAAAAGTTTCTGTATGTGTGTGTGTGTGTGTATGTTTGTTACCAGTCAGATCCATAACGAATGAATGGATTATTATGAAATTTGTTATGTACTTTATGTCCTATTCCAGGACATAAAGTACCTACGCGCTACATACCAAATTGTAATAGGACATAAGATACTTTTATCCCGGAAAAATGTACGGTTTCTGTGGAATAACAACAAAATATAATTATGCAACGGCTGGGAACGTGACCGAATTTTTTTTTTCCTCTGGTGTGAAGAGATTATCAGGCTGCCCAAGTACCTCTGAAATGGCTTAACGACTGCTATCAATATCAATGAATAACAACCTGGACCGAATATTCAACGTGCCCTCCGAAGCCCGGAAGCTCTCAGATGTTACGCCACTAAACGGTCACCCATCCAAATGTGTGCCGCTAGGAACGTTGCTTAACTTTGGTGATCGATTAAGATCCCTCAGCCAAGCGCAAAAAGAAGTACCTAGATACACTAATTTCTAAAACTACAACTTTATGAAACTCACGTTTTTATTCCCATACATCGAAAGCGGAAGTTTGGTAACTACGCGATAGTTGCACAGATGCACTCCAAAAACAATACCCTACTTCTTGGCTATCGGGTAAAAATATTTCCTTCCTTTGGGTTGCCGTAATCAGTTGAAAACCTATGCCAACATAGTATAATTTCATAATTTTGTTTTCACATAAATGAATTGTCTTTTCCCATTTTATTTATTAGTGTATCACTGTAAAACTTAATTGTACCCGGGTGGGTCGCTAGTCATACATAAATTTTAATTATATACTTGCAATAAAACGTGTTTATATATATATATATATATATATATATATATATATATATTCCTNGTATGGTAACTACGCGATAGTTGCACAGATGCACTCCAAAAACAATACCCTACTTCTTGGCTATCGGGTAAAAATATTTCCTTCCTTTGGGTTGCCGTAATCAGTTGAAAACCTATGCCAACATAGTATAATTTTATAATTTTGTTTTCACATAAATTAATTGTCTTTTCCCATTTTATTTATTAGTGTATCACTGTAAAACTTAATTGTACCCGTGTGGGTCACTAGTCATACATAAATTTTAATTATATACTTGCAATAAAACGTGTTTATATATATATATATATATATATTCCGACAGGATGACTTATTCCTGTTCCATTTTCGATCTTATAAAATGCGTTAAATTTAATAATGACCCATTAAAACATAAAACAATAAATAATTCAATATTAAGGATGATTCATAATACTGAACCCAAAAATTTAGAGAGCAAAGATTATGCCCCGCTGTTGTTTGTGGGGGGGGGGTGATGAGTGTATGCAAACTCACTATTTTTGCATATAATTTATTTTACACTGGCTTATAAGTACCTTTTCGATTTTGATGGGTTATTAGGATCAGCTACCAATACTTTTCTTAAGTTAAAAATCTGACTATCTGAAATGGCGCCCTTCATTTTACGGCCTACTTAGAAAAAAAAAGTAAATTTTTGAGCAAATATAGTGAGCCTCTATCAATACTTCATCACCATATTTTTAACTCATATCTTTATAGGAAGCATTTGTTTTGTCATTCATTTTATTATGATATTTCAGAAACGTATGCGATAACTTTCCTCATATTAGCCAACTGTTCGTTTTCCATGTTCTCCAAACAAATATTCTGCAGGTCCATTTAGTTATTCATGAGTGCTGCCATCATCTTTCCAAAAATACCTCGGCAGGTGTGAATTTATTTTCAGAGGGAATAATATTACTAAAACCCAGGAACAGCAAATACAAAACTTCTTCACAGTGACATATAGTGTCGGACTGAAAACTTCGCCAAACAATTTGATGAATCTGTTTATACGCTCTTGGTGATCGCCTGCCGGGGAAACGGGACAGTTTGCACCGTATTTATTCCACAAATCATATTCAAATTCTATAATTTACTCGGCAAAAAAACGTCGCAATATCCGTTACGATAAACGCCAGTGAACCAAAAAAACCTGTATAAATTTTGAATTATAATTTTAATAATTTCAGATCTCTAAATTATACGTAAAGGGAAGGAAAAACAAAATGTACTTAAACTTTATTTTGCTACTAACATATGTGTGACCTGAGCTACTTCTCGGTAGTAAACCCATTACTTCGAAGTACAGACTTCCTCATGTATATGCAGCCAAAGATCCCACATTATTTCCTACAAGTTTTTGATTTCTCGATATATCATGTTGACTCTTTACACACTCTTCCAAATCCTGACTGACGCTTGGCCACCTAAAAATTTACAGCCTACGGGAAATAGTTTAGCCACGACCCACATGCCCACCAAAGTACGATTAGAGATATTATTTATTACAGTGGGTCTTAAATCTTTTGAGTAACAAATTCTATATATTTACCCTTTTTGTCCACTTGCCCAGAAATATTTTCTGCGAAAAATAAGATAAAATTAAGTTTTGTACATCAGAAATGATGTGCTGGCGTTCGGTGTCAAAACCTTTGCAATTTTTAATAAAAAAAAACTGGGGAATTTCTTATGCATATTAATATCAGCTATTACCACCCACTGAGTGATATATTATTTACCTGACTCACTTAATTTGTTTCGTTATTCTGAACTTAATTAAACTCGTCCTCGCAGAACATACGGGATAAAGCGTTAGTAGCGATCTTNAATTTGTTTCGTTATTCTGAACTTAATTAAACTCGTCCTCGCAGAACATACGGGATAAAGCGTTAGTAGCGATCTTTTCTTCCCCTTTGTGTGTTGCACTTCCAAACTTAAAACGCGACAAACAACCCAATGCGCCAAACGTCTCGCTGGTTTTGCAACTTCAGTAACCAACTAAAGGCTTGATTGTCGGTAAAACGTTTGTGCGTTCGTGACAAGTTTACTAGCATACGATACAGANCAGTAACCAACTTAAGGCTTGATTGTCGGTAAAACGTTTGTGCGTTCGTGACAAGTTTACTAGCATACGATACAGACACATAAGCCCCGTTTTCCTGCTGATCTAATACGGCACCCAACAGAAGAGAACTTACTCCACGGTGTAAAAAAATCCTTCTCAAAATCTGGTAAACGTATCACTGATGGGTTCGTCAAACACTTCTTTATTTATTGAAACGCTTGTTGTTGCTCCGCATCTCACACAGAATAAAAATTTTCCCTTTTAAAAAAACGTAGTGCTCATTTTACTGTTAAAATTCTGGGATAAATATACCGTAAAACGCAACCATACCCAAAAAGCGTTTTACACCTTGCAAGTATTTAGGAAGACGAAAATTGATCACGGCCTCAATTTTTTCGGGGAAAAATTCTTAATATAACAGTTTTGGTTGTAAACCTCCAGGTGAAATTGGTATTTTTACAGAACTGCAAAATATAACCATGAGTTCATACAACAGAATGTTAAGAATATTATATTGAGAGCATTTTATTAATGCAAGTGCATTTAAATTTTGCCTCTTGTAGTGATAAGTTCCTAAGTTTTTGAATAAAACTGCTCTCATGATACAATCTTTACCTACGACAGAAGATTATGGAAATATATTTTTATTATGTAAGACCCATTTTTAGAAAAAAAAAAAAATTTGGACAAATTTTAACTTAAATAACACGAATATTGAAAATTCCGTTATAAGCGAGGAATATAATTGATACAGAAAATAACAAAGGACCTCTTTTATTAGCAAATGAATCTCAAAACGCACTATTTAACACCAAATGCAGCATTTAATATCAACATTAATAAAACGTTTGCAATAAATTTAATAATTAGCATTGGTTGTACTGTTATAGTTGATGCAATTTTCTTACGAAAATTCTGACAAATGTAGTGGTAATAAAACTGCCACTTCTGGCATTATCGTTCCCTGTTCACCGTTGATGGATTTTATAAGAATTATAATTTTTGTGACAACTTGATTAGATATAAGCCTGAAAGTTATATAAAGATTAAATAGAAAGTTTGGGAGAAATATTTCAGGGCCCAGAGGTTAATATTTACTAAGATTTTTCGATCGCTACACGTAACGTTCCCAGTATTTTTAAAGTATAACGCAATAAAAGATAATTCATGCAATTATTATAAAACGTATTTCAAAAGTCATTGATACGTTATACTAACAATTCATTGCGTGTTCCGTTGGAAAATAAAGCAGAATATCCTTTTGAGAATTTGAGAAAAATCGTTAAGTCCTGAATGTCTGGAAGAGGGGAATACAGCCTCGTATGTGTAATGCCATGGAGCACTATTTATAGGTCGTGATTAGAAGAGCGGCCCCTTTTTTTTACAGTATATATTGTTGTGGATGCCACTTAAGGCGACACCCCAACTTGAAGGAAGACAGGAGAGAAAGGGTGACTAAAAGAGTTATTAGTGGTACCAACAATTTCTAACAGCTAAGTAAAATTATTGCAAGTCCTTGGGAACAAGTTAGGGGATGACTGGGTAGGAATTGCTCTCTTTCCCCTTAACAACTNGTAAAATTATTGCAAGTCCTTGGGAACAAGTTAGGGGATGACTGGGTAGGAATTGCTCTCTTTCCCCTTAACAACTCACCCCTTAAGAGCCGTAGATCGGATCCCTGCCGTCTTGTGTCTGCCTTGCGTCGCTGACGCCCGACGAAATCCCTCTCTTCTGGTTCGGATTCCCAGACTACTCTTCTCGCCCCCCTCCTGTTAGTATGTTGCATCTAATTCCTATTCGCCAATAGCTTGGCGTGGGCGGAATTATGGTTGTCAGTCGATGGCCATCTTTCGGTGTCAGCTAGACCTCATTAATACGACCCAGCTTGCAGGTTTTTTACTATATATTATGCTCTCGCAGTGCTGCTCGTGCTGACCCAATCTCATTAGTAGGCTACCGTNCTTGCAGGTTTTTTACTATATATTATGCTCTCGCAGTGCTGCTCGTGCTGACCCAATCTCATTAGTAGGCTACCGCTGACCACCTTTCTCCTGAGCGCACTGCGTGGTTGGTGTTGGAATCGTAACAGTATAGACTTCATAAGTTAAGTTCCGGTAGAGAATAATTATCTGAAGAAAAAATGTTTGCTCGTTTTCGCATTAAAAACCGCCTACATGTTTCTTTCTTACATATACCAGATTCGTGCCAGGAGTTCCTTGATCGTAAACTTGGTTTACTAGGTGTATAAAGAGCTGTAGGGCCTACAAAAACGAATAAAAATTCACGATAAATTGTGACCGCCGACCCCTGTGGAAAACAACATTTGGAAATGTGAAGATAAATCCCTACTTATTCTCGTTTCTTCTGCTCCTCTGGATACTCCACCTGCTCCTTCTTATCCTGTCTTTCATATTTTCTTTGCTTCTAATTTCCGTTTACTTTCACAGTCGACTGGCCGAGCGTGTATCCCAAAGACTGCTTATTCGTTTCAGTGCGCGCGAGTTAGGCTTTTACTTTTCTATGGCGAATAAAGGAAACACGTTAATTTGCTCTTACGTAAGTATTCTGAATACTCGTTATTTAAGAGAAATCCGCGGAACTGCTGAAGGCATGCACCATGGAAAATTCGGCGTGAGCAATGTAATGAAATCCAGGAACATTCATTCCGTGTTACTATTTCTAGTGATTTTACCAGGCCTGAGTAGGAAATACGTCTTTATTTATTATAATTCTTCGGCCTCACTTGATCCCGCACCATTATTATTTAAACATCCTCCTCTCTTTTCCCGACACTTTTCGAATACCTATAGTCACCTCTTGCAGATGCTGCCTTGATTCATTCCACCTCCTAATTTAAGATCAAATAGTTCCTTGTATATCCTTCCTTTGCTTGTCGTCACTGAAACTAAAAGCCATGTAAATATTTCACCTCCATCTATATGCGTCATGTCCCCCAGTGTGCGATAGGACAGCTGGGCAGGAACTAACTACCTCACTAACACCGATCACCTTTTTATCGTTTCTACGCGCCACTCCAAGATGGCGGGGAGAACGGATAACAGTGCAGGTAAGGCTGGACTCCCAATATTTCGACGCATCCGTGTGGTCCACGCGTGAACGTGGCACGTGAGCGCATGCATGTAGCTCCGGCCCTCAGTTCGGTTTTCAACTCCACCCTTAGAAGGGGNGCGTGAACGTGGCACGTGAGCGCATGCATGTAGCTCCGGCCCTCAGTTCGGTTTTCAACTCCACCCTTAGAAGGGGACTGGTCCTTTCGTCGGGTTCGAAGTGGGATTTTCCCGTATGGATAACCGTATTTCCGCTCAGAGTGGAAATACGCTCAGACCTGCGAAGCCTGATTGTTGTTGGGCAACCAGGTGGAGGGAAATGTTTTCCTAGAGGCTCTTGGTGGTGGTACCGGAACTATAATATGTCCGTAACCATGGTTGTTAGTCTCTGTAAGTTGTCTCCTGTTATACCCNTTGGTGGTGGTACCGGAACTATAATATGTCCGTAACCATGGTTGTTAGTCTCTGTAAGTTGTCTCCTGTTATACCCCAGGTGATCAGTTCAGGAGGGGTGGCGGTGGGGAGAGCCAGACATCCGGAAAACATGTCGTTTTCTTCCCTTAGCTGAAAGCGAGTCACAGCAATCCGTTGTCCTTCAATCCGTCTGTACTGCNGGAAAACATGTCGTTTTCTTCCCTTAGCTGAAAGCGAGTCACAGCAATCCGTTGTCCTTCAATCCGTCTGTACTGCAAAATTTCAGCCTGACACTTTAACAACACGATCTTCCTTTAGTTGGATATTATTTTGGTCGGAAATACATTTCCAAGAGAAAAACATTTTGGAGACTTTTTAGGTGATATGAATTTGACTTTTTTACAATTTAAAATTATGAATTTACCAGCAAAGATAAATAAACGCAGATCCACCTCCTTGCATTTTATTTCACAGCGCGTATTCACGTCTAAAGAATATTGTCAGAAGGTGTTAGTTAGCTCATCCGTCCATCCGTCGAAAGTTACAGTTTGGTAAATATTTGATGTGCCAGATAGAAAAATTATTTCCCTGCGATTGGTTGAAAATCACGTGACCGTTGAATGGACAGATGACTGACAATTACGACAGACTATTGTGAGTCCAGCCTAGCACGCCATCCTCTCATCGCGGCACTCCAACTATGAATTTATTGTATGTTTCGAACGTTCAGAAAAACATAATACGTATGCTGAGAGTAATTCATTTCGCATTTCGTCGGTATTACCACCCACATATATAATATTTTCACTAATATTTATGTCCCGAATAAAACAAATAAGGCTAAAGTTATCATTCCGCCATCAACAACAATTACTGGTAGCGGCCGAAATTATTTTGAAATATTGTTAGTAGTTATAATTAGTTCCTTCCGAAATAGCGACTTCTGGTGGAGGACAGGGGATGAGTGGCGGCCATCTTGGATGATGTAATTTCCCCCTTTTTTTCGATTTTCCTTCATAATTTCCCTTTTTCACCTAAAAACGGCAAATATACCAGAATAATCCCTCAAAATTTTCCAAATTTCTCTCATAATATTTTTTAATTCTCCCAAAAAAATTTAGTANATATACCAGAATAATCCCTCAAAATTTTCCAAATTTCTCTCATAATATTTTTTAATTCTCCCAAAAAAATTTAGTATAGAATTTCCAATTTCCATCGATGATCCCAAAATGTGGGGCTGTGACTCCTTTTTGACGAATGAGGGCTCGATGAATTAAGGGCTCATCCTAACATGCTGCGCGAGGCTCTTGAAAGGATCTCGTCTCTGATTGGCTACACGAGGCTCTCGAAAGGATTTCCTCTCTGATTGACTACAATACATCTAGTACAATACGCATTACGCTACTTGTAAATAAAGTTTTTCTTTTCTTGTCACAAAACAATCATTGAAACAATTAGTCACGCAAGAGAGACATTACTGATACATGCTAATGGAAACAGATATAAAAATAATAATAAAACAAATAGTTATGTTAGGCGAAGAAATTTCAGTTGTGAAGTGTGGGACATAGTGAAAACGATAGAACCTTGTTATAGTGGTCACATAATTGTATTAGTTATGACGACAAACAGAAAGTTTAAATCACTGGCAGCACTCATATACCGAGCCACCATACCTGCCTAAAGAATTCCTTCTCACATATGTACGACACAAAATAAAATCCGTCTACAAACACCTACCTGTCTAACTGCAGCAGGACAAAGAAATAGATTCTTAGCTGTCTCCCATGCCTAGAATGTTTGCAAGGTAGCATACTGATGCAAACAGATATAAAATAATCGTTATTAATGTAAATAGTTGTAACCTTTTAACAAACTTTGTATATTGCGCCAGCATATTATGCTATACCTCATGGTAGGAGAAAATAAAAACTTTAACGAAGCTGAGAAGCACAGGTGCGATCAGGTCAACACTACTACGCATTAATGCAAACTTATATAAAAAATGTAAGGGAAAACACTTGTCAACCGTCGCAATTATATATTACATAAGTGCCGGGACTGTACGCTATGTGATAATGATACTAAAGAATACCAGACCATCCTGGTCAGTGAAACAGAATAGCAAACGACTGAAACGAATTTAGAGTACGGCGCTAGCTGTGGCATGTGTCCGTCCCAGCCGTCGTGTTCTCAACAGAAATTATGTGAGGCTCTGACATAGAAAAAAATTGTCGAGAGAGAGAGAGTTGCGTCAGACTCCGAGGCAACACACACACACTTTCCTTTTACGAGAGGAATTCAGTTATATATCTCTTTTTAATCACCAAAACATATACACACATACTTATTTGAATTCATAGCATTTATAGTGTTAGAACTGTAGGCACATACGAAACAACNTCTGACATAGAAAAAAATTGTCGAGAGAGAGAGAGAGTTGCGTCAGACTCCGAGGCAACACACACACACTTTCCTTTTACGAGAGGAATTCAGTTATATATCTCTTTTTAATTACCAAAACATATACACACATACTTATTTGAATTCATAGCATTTATAGTGTTAGAACTGTAGGCACATACGAAACAACATACATTCAAACCATTAGTCACGCAAGAGAGGCGACACTGATATATGCAGTTTATAGGAAATAACTCATGTACCCTGTCAGCACTGGAGAGAGTGCATCATCCTTGAAAATTAGGTATCGCATGTTCAAACTACTATAGAGAGTCAGATCATTTCACAGGTAAAAAATACAACAATATATATACACATATTTAAGTATCGAGCTCATCATGCAAAATTCATAATGAACTATATAGCAAACAAAATATTTTCGTACATGACTGTACTCAATCTATGTTCATCCCAAATTCTGGCAGCCTGTCGGGCATTTATAAGTAGGTAACAAACATGTCACGTCGTGACAACTCGAGGGGGGCATCATAGCAAGGAGTGTAAAGACAATGTTTGTTAATCAACAGGAAGTGAATGGAATAATTTTTTTTGTAGCAAGACATTCATATGCTAAATACATGTATAACAGAAGATACATTTCTTAGTAGATAGGAATTTAAAAAAATTAAAATAAAATCTTTTTTGTCTATATTTATTTATATTCTTAACTAAATCATATACATATTTACAATATAGGTCTTTGTATATAGTCATTACCTCTGTATTCATCAATAATCGAATTTATCTCTTTGCTGACAGAAAGAAATCCACTTCTCTGCAATGGAACCAGCACCCGTAGTCTATCAACCAGGTCATTGGGGCTTCAGAAAATAGATAGTTAGACTTCACAACACTTTTCGCAGAAGGTTTGCAATACATGTCTGCATATATGTTCTTCTGTGATGAGTAGTTCGATATATCTCTGGGCCAGAGTACAGGGTACGAATCTTCGTTTCTTCTGTCCCAACTTCAAGTATCACTTGTCTTCAGCAACATGTGTTCGCTTTTGCTTTGCAGAGGTAGTCACTTAATAATCATCAGTAGAATGTGCTGTACAATTGGAGGTCACATATTCGTTCTCATTGTCCTGGTTAATTGTTAATTCTTTCTTCGCAGATGGTTCACAATATACGTCAGCATCTATGTTCTTCCACTACGAGATACCTCCAGACTAGAATACTAGGTTCGAATCTACCTTTATTCTGTCCCAACATCAAGTAGCTCTTATGTTCACCAAATTGTTTTTGCTTTTACTTTGCACATGTCTGCAATTCATCNACCAAATTGTTTTTGCTTTTACTTTGCACATGTCTGCAATTCATCATCATCAGTAGAATATGCATATTTCATACCGTCAGCAGTAGACTTGGAGGTCACATATTCGTTCTCATTGTCTTGGATAGTTGTAAATTCTTCATTTTTACATCTCACATGATAGCAGAGCACATTTGTAGTTCACAGCTTCTGATAATCTGTATGGCTCACGTTCTTCATAGTAANCATCTCACATGATAGCAGAGCACATTTGTAGTTCACAGCTTCTGATAATCTGTATGGCTCACGTTCTTCATAGTAAATGTCTGCAACACTCGTATTTCCTTCTTCACACATTGTTTTGGAACATGATGCAGGCTCAGATAATGTTATGGGCGCTGGAACCATCGTTAATTTACACAACGAATCAGTATGATATCTACTCAATGCATTATCTTGAGTCATGCGGTTGCGGTAATTTATACTCTCATTCTGCAGGTCGAATACGAAGCTATGTTGTCATTCTCTTTGAAGTGGGGTAAAGGGAAATCAGCATACGACTATTAGTCAAGTGGTCTAAGTGAATTTGTTCTCAACTGTAGCTGATGTATCTTATATAATGTNAATCAGCATACGACTATTAGTCAAGTGGTCTAAGTGAATTTGTTCTCAACTGTAGCTGATGTATCTTATATAATGTCCAACCGGAACCCTTTCCCATATATTTTTCTTCCTCGCGACAAATCTTCTGTATACTATCTTTAACACTGCCTTCAATTTCGTACGTGTTATACAGAGGAACATTCGAGGTTTTGAAGGCTCTCTCACTATATTCATATTCATGTGGTTCTGGTTTGGTATATTTATAGTCCAACCATATATTATATTTTACTGCACCTTCTTTTTTAATCTCGCATGTATGTTGATCTATAATATTCTTTTACACATGCCTACGATATGTGCGAATATCGTCCACCATACCTAATGAATAAGATGCAACATACTTCTTCATAAGTCCTCGGAATTCAGATTCTTTCAGAATGAATACATTCTCATTTGGTAAGTTTACAACAGATACAGGTGTAGGTGCTTTATATGTACACATCTTGTCATGGTTGTTATACGACTCACGCCATAGTTTTACCTGATGGTCATGTATATCACGTCGTACGTTGTCCGGAACGTCTGTTACTTCATAACATGGTAACTCACGACCACACTTATAGCCACGAGTAGTGTAGTAAGCCCATTGCATCTTCTTCAAACATTTTCCAGATTTCTCATGTTGACGAGCACTGCAACTTTTACTAAAGGTATTTCTGCAATAGCAACATGAATATCATGATACCCGTGAAGAACTGTTTGCTATGCTCATGCTCAGGTCAGANATTTCTGCAATAGCAACATGAATATCATGATACCCGTGAAGAACTGTTTGCTATGCTCATGCTCAGGTCAGATGTTGTCGATGGTGACAGCGCACCAGTATTCAATACAACAGGTGCCTGACCTTCACTTTTTTTTTTCGGATGTAGTCAATACACTACATCGCTTAGCTGTCACAGGAAAGAGTCTATCACATGTTGCAATATCTNCAGATATAAAATAATCGTTATTAATGTAAATAGTTGTAACCTTTTAACAAACTTTGTATATTGCGCCAGCATATTGTGCTATACCTCATGGTAGGAGAAAATAAAAACTTTAACGAAGCTGAGAAGCACAGGTGCGATCAGGTCAAAACTACTACGCATTAATGCAAACATATATAAAAAATGTAAGGGAAAACACTTGTCAACCGTCGCAATTATATATTACATAAGTGCCGGGACTGTACGCTATGTGATAATGATACTAAAGAATACCAGACCATCCTGGTCAGTGAAACAGAATAGCAAACGACTGAAACGAATTTAGAGTACGGCGCTAGCTGTGGCATGTGTCCGTCCCAGCCGTCGTGTTCTCAACAGAAATTATGTGAGGCTCTGACATAGAAAAAAATTGTCGAGAGAGAGAGAGAGTTGCGTCAGACTCCGAGGCAACACACACACACTTTCCTTTTACGAGAGGAATTCAGTTATATATCTCTTTTTAATTACCAAAACATATACACACATACTTATTTGAATTCATAGCATTTATAGTGTTAGAACTGTAGGCACATACGAAACAACATACATTCAAACCATTAGTCACGCAAGAGAGGCGACACTGATATATGCAGTTTATAGGAAATAACTCATGTACCCTGTCAGCACTGGAGAGAGTGCATCATCCTTGAAAATTAGGTATCGCATGTTCAAACTACTATAGAGAGTCAGATCATTTCACAGGTAAAAAATACAACAATATATATACACATATTTAAGTATCGAGCTCATCATGCAAAATTCATAATGAACTATGTAGCAAACAAAATATTTTCGTACATGACTGTACTCAATGTATGTTCATCCCAAATTCTGGCAGCCTGTCGGGCATTTATAAGTAGGTAACAAACAGGTCACGTCGTGACAACTCGAGGGGGGCATCATAGCAAGGAGTTTAAAGACAATGTTTGTTAATCAACAGGAAGTGAATGGAATTATTTTTTTTGTAGCAAGACATTCATATGCTAAATACATGTATAACAGAAGATACATTTCTTAGTAGATGGGAATTTTAAAAAATTTAAATAAAATCTTTTTTGTCTATATTTATTTATATTCTTAACTAAATCATATACATATTTACAATATATGTCTTTGTATATAGTCATTACCTCTGTATTCATCAATAATCGAATTTATCTCTTCGCTGACAGAAAGAAATCCACTTCTCTGCAATGGAACCAGCACCCGTAGTCTATCAACCAGGTCATTGGGGCTTCAGNATCCACTTCTCTGCAATGGAACCAGCACCCGTAGTCTATCAACCAGGTCATTGGGGCTTCAGAAAATAGATAGTTCACAACACTTTTCGCAGAAGGTTTGCAATACATGTCTGCATATATGTTCTTCTGTGATGAGTATGTTGCGATATATCTCTGGGCCAGAGTACAGGGTTCGAATCTTCGTTTCTTCTATCCCAACTTCAAGTATCTCTTGTCTTCAGCAACATGTGTTCGCTTTTGCTTTGCAGAGGTAGTCACTTAATCATCATCAGTAGAATATGCTGTACAATTGGAGGTCACATATTCGTTCTCATTGTCCTGGTTAATTGTTAATTCTTTCTTCGCAGATGGTTCACAATATACGTCAGCATCTATGTTCTTCCACTACGAGATACCTCCAGACTAGAATACTAGGTTCGAATCTACCTTTATTCTGTCCCAACATCAAGTAGCTCTTATGTTCACCAAATAGTTTTTGCTTTTACTTTGCATATGTCTGCAATTCATCATCATCAGTAGAATATGCATATTTCATACCGTCAGCAGTAGACTTGGAGGTCACATATTCGTTCTCATTGTCTTGGATAGTTGTAAATTCTTCATTTTTTCATCTCACATGATAGCAGAGCACATTTGTAGTTCACAGCTTCTGATAATCTGTATGGCTCACGTTCTTCATAGTAAATGTCTGCAACACTCGTATTTCCTTCTTCACACATTGTTTTGGAACATGATGCAGGCTCAGATAATGTTATGGGCGCTGGAACCATCGTTAATTTACACAACGAATCAGTATGATATCTACTCAATGCATTATCTTGAGTCATGCGGTTGCGGTAATTTATACTCTCATTCTGCAGGTCGAATACGAAGCTATGTTGTCATTCTCTTTGAAGTGGGGTAAAGGGAAATCAGCATACGACTATTAGTCAAGTGGTCTAAGTGAATTTGTTCTCAACTGTAGCTGATGTATCTTATATAATGTCCAACCGGAACCCTTTCCCATATATTTTTCTTCCTCGCGACAAATCTTCTGTATACTATATTTTACACTGCCTTCAATTTCGTACGTGTTATAGAGAGGAACATTCGAGGTATTGAAGGCTCTCTCTCACTATATTCATATTCATGTGGTTCTGGTTTGGTATATTTATAGTCCAACCATATATTATATTTTACTGCACCTTCTTTTTCAATCTCGCATGTATGTTGATCTATAATATTCTTTTACACATGCCTACGATATGTGCGAATATCGTCCACCATGCCTAATGAATAAGATGCAACATACTTCTTCATAAGTCCTCGAAATTCAGATTCTTTCAGAATGAATACATTCTCATTTGGTAAGTTTACAACAGATACAGGTGTAGGTGCTTTATATGTACACATCTTGTCATGGTTGTTATACGACTCACGCCATAGTTTTACCTGATGGTCATGTATATCACGTCGCACGTTGTCCGGAACGTCTGTTACTTCAAAACATGGGAACTCACGACCACACTTATAGCCACGAGTAGTGTAGTAAGCCCATTGCATCTTCTTCAAACATTTTCCAGATTTCTCATGTTGACGAGCACTGCGACTTTTACTAAAGGTATTTCTGCAATAGCAACATGAATATCATGATACCCGTGAAGAACTGTTTGCTATGCTCATGCTCAGGTCAGATGTTGTCGATGGTGACAGCGCACCAGTATTCAATACAACAGGTGCCTGACCTTCACTTTTTTTTCGGATGTAGTCAATACACTACATCGCTTAGCTGTCACAGGAAAGAGTCTATCACATGTTGCAATATCTCTTTTTAAGTTATCACGTCGTTTAAATTGAAACTTGCTCTGTTCACATGTTAAGGTAGATTGCTCCATGTTCATAGAAAAGCCAGTTTCATGTCGACGAGCATTACAGCTGCTAGTAAACGACTTCTTGCAGAAACAGCACAAATGGCTTTCTGACGAATTTTCCATCTTCGCTCGAGACGATGTTATTTCTTCGAAATTCGAATAACAACTAAGTTGATTCCGTAATTTTCATATGTTATATATATATATACACATACAACTCTTGATATTTCGTTAGTGGGATTAAAGCTCTTTTATTCATTCTATAAACATAAATTCAGCTACCCATCGTATCTAGTTTACTACACCACCATACAACTGCAAGTTTTTTCCCACAGTTCCTTGAAAAGTTTATACTATAGCTTCAAATCATGGCAAACACTTTAACAATAAACCCAACCTCTCTCCACCGCCACACAACGTTTTACATCTCTCATGTCGACGTGCGATGCTACTTTTACTAAAGATCTTACCACAATAGCAACACTGTTTTCTCCACATTGGTGAAGGATTTTGTTCATTGTTCACACGAAGGTCGGACGTTGGTGATGTAGGTGTACCAATACTTGGTGCAGCAGACATCTGATTGTCACAAGTTTGTAATGTTGACAATGCACTTTGTTGCTAAGCACGTAGAGAAACCAGATATATGCACTTTTTTATGTGTATGTTTAAACTGTATGTAAGAGTGAACAAACTTTCACATATATTACATTGATAGCTTGTGCGACACGGATTTAGCTTACATTTATGCTTTATGTGTCTCTTCGTATTGCCGGCATATGAAAATGTCATGTTACAGAAGTGGCATGCATGGATGTCTAGGAGATTTGACTGTTCCAGCCATTGTTTTCATAGTAGGGTACGTTGCCTTTAATGATGTTGATGGTTCGAATTTTTCTTTCGCAGATATCATCCCATCAAAAGTTTGCTTTAATCTCAGCAAATAATGATTGTCGCGTGCAAGAAGGAGAGCTTTGCATGTTGCAATAAGTCTTTTTAAGCTATCACGTCTTCGAAAATATGATTTACACTTTTCACATGATAATATAATTTGCTTCGTATTCCGTAAGCAACCAGTATCGTGTCAACGGACATGGCAGCTTTGAGAAAATGTCTCCTTACAGTAACGACTCACATAACTTTCCCGATTATTTTCCATTGACGAAGATGAAGAGCACATTAACCTTAGCCACTGTTAACTCTTCGAAGTCTGAATAGCAACTGAGTCGGTTATCCTATACTAAAAGTAATATATATGTAGATTGTTTAACTATTATGCGCATAGTATATACATACAGATTGCAAGACAGATACTCGTAACAGTAGAAACCGTGTCACCAAGGGCAAAAACCTATATTATGTTTATAAACCAATAGTGGAATCACTCGGAGAAAATCCATTTGACTCACTAGCCACAGTAGAAACAATGACGACATACAACCATGATCATGATATTGAATGATGTTAAACGACCTTAACCTGACCTTATATACACATCACATGAACTTGACCTTGACCTTTGCACCATAATTTCAAAAAATATATAGCTTAAAACAAAACGAGACTCGTAATTGTGTAGTAAATTTTTAAAAATCGCAGAAAAAATCGTAATACCTTTGTGGCTGAAGACGGGAGCATGCCCCCGTCTTCAGCATCGACGATGGCGCTAAATTTCCTATGCTGAAGTATCTACTACAAGAATCATATATGCCAAAATATAGCAACTTTTGTCAACCTTCTGAAAGAGAGCGATATATCAATAAATACTATTTTTATGTCACATCTCGGTAAACAATGAACCGATTCGTACCAAACTTGAAGAAGAAATAGTATTGTGGCAGAAATAATGTAATCAATTCCAACTTAAGTTTGTATTCTGGCAGTAAATATTACAACTATAAACTGCAACAGTACGAAGCGTCTTTTGTCTGCCATTTTGCTAGATAACAAAACACGAATAAATAAAGTTTTTATGTCGCAACTCGGGAAACAATTAACCGATTACTATAAAATTTGACAAACAAGTAGTACTGCGGCAGTTTATTAAAAAAAGGTATGTTTAAGTATGTCAGACACTTATTTTTAAAATTGCAGATATATTGCTATTTTAGCTTCGAATTCAATATCGTCGAAATTATGTAATCAATTAATTCCAACTGATATTTGTATGCTGGCAGTAGATATTACAACTATCAACTGTATATACGGTGAACATAGTTTGCAAGCCATTTTGTAAGATAGAACCCTACGAGATAATAATATAGGTGTTTCTACCAAACCATTAAACTTACGCCGACCAAATTTTGTATGCTGAAAGCATTTATTACATGCATCGCATGTGACAACACAAATCCACTTTTGTCAGCCATTTTGTAAGATAGCGTCTCATGATGAAACAAAGTCTTGCATAATATCTTGGGAAACAACTAACTGATTCCTACCAAATTTGGCCATCAAATAGCAATGCGGCAGGCGATGTAAACTGGTACATTTTAAGTAGGGCAGAAACGTTTTTTAAAAATGGTGGCTATATACATTTTTTAGCTCATTACATCTGAGTAACAAAAAAAATTCCAACATAGCTTTGCTTTCTGGCAGCATCTATTAAAAACATCAAATTTTTATATACAGACTCTCATTTCTGTGCCAATTTGTAAGTTAGCCAAAGAATAAAAATTAAGTTTTTTTGTCCTATCTCGGGAAACGATCTACCAATTATCATAAAATGTGGCAAATATATAGTACTGTTCTAGACTATGTAAATATACGTATTTTNAAACGATCTACCAATTATCATAAAATGTGGCAAATATATAGTACTGTTCTAGACTATGTAAATATACGTATTTTTAATTAAGACAGGCATATTCAGAAAGGCAGCTATAAAATAATTTTAACTTAGTTATATATATATACGAATATATGTAATCAATTTTAAGTTAACTTTGTAAACTGGTAGTATGCAATCATCAAATCTGCTAATACATAACGTTTTTGTCCTCCATTTATGGAGATCGTCGCATGAAATTNCTATGTAAATATACGTATTTTTAATTAAGACAGGCATATTCAGAAAGGCAGCTATAAAATAATTTTAACTTAGTTATATATATATACGAATATATGTAATCAATTTTAAGTTAACTTTGTAAACTGGTAGTATGCAATCATCAAATCTGCTAATACATAACGTTTTTGTCCTCCATTTATGGAGATCGTCGCATGAAATTTATGGCGGTGTCATGTCATCTAAGGGCCCAATAAACCAATTTTCACCAAGTTCTCCACACAAGTAGCGCTACAGTACGTCATGTAAACTTACATTTTTTTATGTAGCTCAGTCACTTATTTTCAAAATAACTGACCTGTAAATATTTTAGATTAATAAAGCCTATCATTCGAAACATTAGACTGATTAAATCCGAAGTTGATGCTCCAAACCCATCTTCAAAATGCAGTTGATTATATACTGGTTTATGGTACAAGGCTTTCTGGGTTCGTGTACCGGGTAAGGCACGTTTGTATTTGTAATTGTCTCACCAATGTTGCATAAATTCCTGATTTCGTCTGTAATGATATTGCTTTCTACGAGATTACAAGTCCAATCTATGAACTCATCTGTTAAGAACTTATTAAAAAATTAATTCCACCATTTTGAGGAAAGTATTTTCATTAGTTATATCGGTACGTTCTTGTTTAATCCTGAAATTACTTATTTTGGTTTCTGTGTTTTCAATGCACATGAGTGAAAGAAATCGCAGATTTGTAAAATATTAATGTTTTAATAATGTTACAGTTTCATTGACTGCCGCATGTACAAAGTGTGTTAATGTTACATGTGACGAAAAAAACTAATATAAATGCAANGAAGAAATAGTATTGTGGCAGAAATAATGTAATCAATTCCAACTTAAGTTTTTATTCTGGCAGTAAATATTACAAATATAAACTGCAACAATACGAAGCGTCTTTTGTCTGCCATTTTGCTAGATAACAAAACACGAATAAATAAAGTTTTTATGTCGCAACTCGGGAAACAATTAACCGATTACTATAAAATTTGACAAACAAGTAGTACTGCGGCAGTTTATTAAAAAAGGTATGTTTAAGTATGTAATCAAATTGCACTGCAGCAGGTGATGTAAACTGGTACATTTTACGTAGGGCAGAAACGTCTTTTAAAAATGGTGGCTATATACATTTTTTAGCTCATTACATATGAGTAACGAACAAAATTCCAACATAGCTTTGCTTTCTGGCAGTATCTATTAAAAACATCAAATTTTTTTATACAGACTCTCATTTCTGTGCCAATTTGTAAGTTAGCCAAAGAATAAAAATTAAGTTTTTTTGTCCTATCTCAGNTTTGTAAGTTAGCCAAAGAATAAAAATTAAGTTTTTTTGTCCTATCTCAGGAAACGATCTACCAATTATCATAAAATGTGGCAAATATATAGTACTGTTCTAGACTATGTAAATATACGTATTTTTTAATTACGACAGGCATATTCAGAAAGGCAGCTATAAAATCATTTTAACTTAGTTCTATATATACGAAAATATGTAATAAATTTTAAGTTAACTTTGTAAACTTGTAGTATGCAATCATTAAATCTGCTAATACATAACGTTTTTGTCCTCCATTTATGGAGATCGTCGCATGAAAATTATGGCGGTGTCATGTCATCTAAGGGCCCAATAAACCAATTTTCACCAAGTTCTCCACACAAGTAGCGCTACAGTACGCCATGTAAACTTACATTTTTTTATGTAGCTCAGTCAATTATTTTCAAAATAACTGACCTGTAAATATCTTAGATTAGTAAAGCCTATCATTCGAAACATTAGACTGATTAAATCCGAAGTTGATGCTCCAAACCCGATCTTCAAAATGCAGTTGATTATATACTGCTTTATGGTACAAGGCTTTCTGGGTTCGTGTACCGGGTAAGGCACGTTTGTATTTGTATTTGTCTCACTAATGTTGCATAAATTTCTGATTTCGTCTGTAATGATATTGCTTTCTACGAGATGAAAAGTCCAATCTATGAACTCATCTGTTAAGAACTTATTTAAAAATTAATTGCACAATTTTGAGGAAAGTATTTTCATTAGTTATATCGGTAAGTTCTTGTTTAATCCTGAAATTACTTATTTTGGTTTTTGTGTTTTCAATGCACATGAGTGTGAGAAATCGCAGATTTGTAAAATATTAATGTTTTAATAATTTTACAGTTTCATTGACTGCCGCATGTACAAAGTGTGTTAATGTTACATGTGACGAAAAAAACTAATATAAATGCAAGTAGATAGAGCAGGGATTTAAAATTGCTAAGTTTATTGCGAACAGACCGTACAATAAAATATTAGTGTAAAAATTGTACTCATCGTGAAATACTGGTACTGGGAAAGATAGCAATCTCCACTTTTTCCTCGCCTCTATTTCAGTGTCTAATTCAATGATGTCTACTCCACCAACATTGTTGCTACTGCCAAACAAAAAAATTACACCATGTTTGCATTTTTGTCACAAAAAGGTTCTTTATGCATTCGCGATTGACAGTTCGAAGTTTTTATCGAATAGATTACTTGGCTGACGTATTCCCTAAAGAGGGTATTACACGATATCTGCCACCATACTTGGTCATGTGCAAGGTACAATAACGCCCGATGTAAGAGCCAGTATGCCAGTCGTTATGAGACCCGGCATGGAATATTCCTATTACACGACTGCATTTGGCGTACAAGTTTTAAACATTCGGGTGGAACCACTCGTAAAATCGCTAGCCATATTAACTTTTGTAAGCCTATTGAAAAGCAAGCACATATTAATATTGATGTATTAATGTTTTTTGTTAGAACAGTTTAGCATTTACTGAAGTATTTTCAATTATCGAAAATCGTAATCTGACATAACCCCCGGTTTTCTAAAAGTACTAAATATAGTGGTAACATATGTTATTAGTAACGAAGTAAAAAATTAAAAAGTTACGAATATTTTCAAGCGAACTATTAAACGAATTGTATTGATCCATATACTCCAGAACTTAAAAAACGTAATTTATTCCTAGTATTTTTGTACACAGCGTTTCATGGGAAATAAACGAGTTCCTAAGAATTAAAACATTTTTCTTGTTACTTATTGCGAAGTTTTTAAAATGTATTCAAGTAGATACAATAGTTCCTCCGACACCAGGGTCCAAGGTCCGGTGCTGGCGATTCGGTGACTGTCATATTGTATGCATCACCATATTGTATTACATCATCGCCGCCATTTTGGATTACATCACCATCTTGTATTATATCATCGCTGCCATCTTGTATTACATCACCATTTTGTGTTAAATTTTTGCCACCATATTGTATCCACTGCCAACTTGTTTCCTGATTACTTACCTTTCTTTCATGCTGTATCATTTCATATTAAGTCTGCCATCTTGGATTTCACTTTTTCAGTCACATTTCTTTCATGTTGTGTCATTCCACCTTAGTAATCTACTGGTCTCCTCAAACCACCATCTTGGGTTTCATATTTTTAGTCGCCTACATTTCACCTCATGCTGTGTCATTCCTTTTCACCTTAGTCACCTTTCTTTCATGCTCTATAATTTCACATTTTTTTTCAGTTACCTATCCTGTCACCTGCTCCACCAACTACGACATCACCACCCATTAATTTCTATAATATTCCGAGGTATTACATTCATGCTCTTTCATTCGTTTTCACCTTAGTCGAATTCGCTCAGACCTGCCATCTTGACATCACGCTCTGTCATTTCACATCGATTTAGTAGCCTGCTGATTACCCTAAACTGCCATGTTCGATTTAATTTGCTTTAGTCACCTTCGTTCCACTCATTAAAAAAACCACCACATAACCCAACCTCACTGCAGGACTTNGATTTAATTTGCTTTAGTCACCTTCGTTCCACTCATTAAAAAAACCACCACATAACCCAACCTCACTGCAGGACTTAACCACTCATCTAGAACTTTATTTTTCACCACTTTTGTTCAATCTCATCTACGAACTCATTCATAGTGTGTTTGTGTATATCTCGTTAATGACTGTTGCATCTGATGCCATTTAAGGAAAAAGCTATAATAGGATTTTAAAAATACTTTTAAAAAAACATATACTTTTTAAAAAAAATATTTGCTCACAAACATGTACCTTATTCTCCCATTGCAATGCACGACTGAATCCTACTGTCGCATCCCTGAAATAATGGAGCTCATCCATAACGAATTGTGCAGTCAGCCCATCATTGCCATCTAACACCTCTAATGGAATGGGCGAAGGCTCTGTGTCGTTCGTATATTCACTCCAAGGTATCGGGTTGAGACCAAGCAGTGACAAATAATCTGCAAGCAGTGATATTACATGTCTGGTATTTTCCATAGTCATTGGCACCAGCCCATCAGCTGTGCTCATCAGTGCATCATCGTTCTTGGTTGTAGCAGGCTCTTGCTTCGGTAGCAGGATAACATACTTCTCCTCACCAACGATTAGTTCATNTCATCGTTCTTGGTTGTAGCAGGCTCTTGCTTCGGTAGCAGGATAACATACTTCTCCTCACCAACGATTAGTTCAACCAATTCTTTCATCGCATCATTGCTGAGCGAGCCGTGTACTCACTCGTCCGACATCTCGAGCGAACTGATATCGATCGCCGAGTTGTGGCCTTTTTTATATGCTTCCCTGCGAATATGTCAAAGGCTTGGGACCGGCAACACTGTGTAGGCAAGGTTACAACACCGAAACAAAAATCCCAATATATTTACAACAATTCTGAAAAATTTTATTGAGATAANACAAAAATCCCAATATATTTACAACAATTCTGAAAAATATTATTGAGATAAATGCCGAAACAAACATACCAGTTTATATACAATGCCAAAAAAATCTTGTGAAGAACACAGTAAAAAAATATGTAAAAGAGAATCAAGGAATTATCAGTAACATTAAAAGCAAAAAATATCTTTACAAAAAGGGTTTTCTAAGACCCCACGTCACAAGAGAATATATACATAAATATCATAAAATTTAATGTGCAGAAAATTGCTAATGCAAAAAGTAAGTGCTGTGTCTCCATAGAGTATTAAATAGTAGGCCAAAAATGTTTTGTAGAAAAATACGTATGGTGCCGACACAGTGCATATGCACTTTGCTACTGAGTGTAGCCATACAGCAGGGTACTAATCCCATCATCTTTTACTTTATGCTTATCATCGTGCCATNACTTTGCTACTGAGTGTAGCCATACAGCAGGGTACTAATCCCATCATCTTTTACTTTATGCTTATCATCGTGCCATTTTAAACCCAATTTGTTACTGGTTTCTGTATATACCTCGTGGTGATGAGACGTGATGTTATTTAACTGTACCAGCATTCTCGTTTACTTAGTAATACTCTTTTGTTGTTCTCAAATGTTATGTTGTTCTTGATTGAGGATCTCTGGATGACTTTTGCTCTCATCAAAGTATTTCCATTGCATATATACGAATACATTTTCGCCCTCAGCCCTACAAACTCTTTCATTTATTCACCGCCACAGTCGCCTTAAATTTACTCACCATTTTTTCAATGGTGTTCGAATAACACTGGCAAGTGGGCGGGTACGCACTTATGTCAAACTCCATACTGAATTCTAGGTCTGATGGCAAGTCTTGATAAAAGTCTTCTGTCATGATTTCATATATTAAACTATCTGTATATATTACACCAGCTGTATATTTTCATTACATTTTTTCTTCATGGTTCTGTATTGAAACTGATATGTTTAAGTATTGGACAAGTCAAGGACTGGGAAGCCTGCATATATGGACTTCTCTAAATGGTTCTCCTTCCCCATTTTGATGAATGACAGATATTCTTTATATATTATTCGATCCTTGAATGTTGGCTGTGTTACAAGTTTTTCAGACTCTTCCCCTTGCATACNAGATATTATTTATATATTATTCGATCCTTGAATGTTGGCTGTGTTACAAGTTTTTCAGACTCTTCCCCTTGCATAAAATTTCCATATTCTGATGCTTCCTTTTCTTTTCCATTAGCAGGCCAATTACCGAACCATTGGCAAGTTTGAAGTAATGTTTTTCAAAATTGTTAGCAGCAACACATTGTTTGGAGGTATTCAAGTAAATATATGATTTCAGCCAAGCTACTTGATTAAACTACTGCACTTTCTGACTCTTCTTTATCATCAGACCATGTTAAAGTTCCGGTTTTAAGTTAATGTAATGAACAATATAATTCCTCTCGTCTGCAAGAGTGGTTCCAGGGGGACATTCATTGACTGGAAAGAATGGACAATCTTTGTGGCTATCACGAATTCCATCTGGGTACTCCAAATCAACTCCCACTATACACTGAGGTGACAAAAGTTATGGGATACCTCCTAATATCGTCTCGGACCCCCTTTTGCCCAGCGAAGTGCTGCAACTCAACGTGGCATGGACTCAACCAGTCGTTGGAAGTCCCCGGCAGAAATATTGAGCCATGCTGCCTCTATATACGTCCATAATTGCGAATTTGTGGCCAGTGCAGGAGTTTGAGCACGAACTGACTTCTCGATTATGTCCCATAAATGTTCAATGGGATTCATTTCGGGCGATCTTGGTAGCCAAATCATTCGCTGGAATTGTCCAGAATATTTTTCAAACCAATCCCGAACAGTTGTGACCCGGTGACATGGCGCATTGTCATCCATACAAATGCCAACGTTGTTTGGGTACATGAAGTCCATGAATGGCTGCAAGTGGTCTCCAAGTAGCTGAACATATCCCATTCCTTTCCAGCCAATTATCGGGTTAGTTGAACCAGAGGACCCAGTCATTTCCATGTAAAAACAGCCCACACCTTTGTGGAGCCACCACCAGCTTGCACAGTTCCTTGTTGACAACTTGGGTCCATGTATTCGTGGGGTCTGCGCCACACTCGAAGCCTAACATCAGCTCTTACCAACTGAAATCGGGACTCATCTGACCAATCCACGGTTTTCCAGTCGTCTAGGGTCCAACGGATATGGTCACGAGCCCAGGAGAGGCGCTGCAGGCGAAGTCGTGCTGTTAGTAAAGGCACTCGAGTCGGTCTTCGGCTGGCATAGCCCAGTACAGCTAAATGTCGCCTCACTGTCCTAACGGACACGTCCTTCGTACATCCCACATGGATTACTGCGGTTATTTCACGCATTGTTGTATGTCTGTTAAAACTGTCCATTCTGCGCACACGTCGTTGGTCTCTGCCATTAAGTGCAGGCGGTTGGCCACTGCGTTGTCCATGGTGGGAGGTTATGCCTGAAATGAGGTATTCTCGGAACACTCTTGACACTGTCGATCTCGGAATTTTGAATTCTCTTACAATTTCCGAAATGGAACGTTCCATGCTTCTAGCTCCAACTACCATTCCGCATTCAAAGTGTGTTAATTCCCGTCGTGCGGCCATAATCACGTCAAAAAACCTTTCTCATGATTTACTTGACTACAAATGAAAGCCCAACCAATGCACTGGCCATTTATACATTTTGTATTCGATACAACTGCCATCTGTATATTTGCATATTGGTATCCCATGACTTTTGTCACCTCAGTGTATATCCTTTATCATTTTGGTCTGGTATGCTCATCAAATCCACGTATGTTCCTATCCACTCAAATTCTGAGTAAGGGAGAGAAAAGCAATGGTGCCAATCCATACAGGTTATTGGCATCAATTTATTGCAGGTATGTTGATTCCATCTCTGGATTTTTATTCTTC
>NQII01011706.1:0-27354 GCA_002778355.1 Clitarchus hookeri
GAGAGGTCGCAGGGCGGTCGAACTCGTCAGTACAGCCCCAAGTATAGTAACTTACCCGCCACTTAGAGTGTACGTTCTCGGACATGAAGGGTCTGATACGCGGTTTGATGAGTGAGTACTTGGGTACTTGTTGAGGCCTTGCGCCCAGTAGCTAGCCCGGCATTCGTGCCAGTCAGTGTAGAATGTGAGGTCGCAGGGCGGTCGATCTCGCTAGTACAGCCCCTAGTATAGTAACCTACTCGCCACTCCGAGAGTGCGTACTCGCACATGAAAGGAATGACACGCTGCTTGATAAGTGAGTTTGTGTGTACCCTTTGAGGCCTTGCACCCAGTAGCTAGCCCGGCTCTCGTTCTATTCAGTGTAGAATGTGAGATCGCTGGGCATTCTGTCTCGCCAGTACAGACCCTATTATAGTAACCTACGCGCCACTCGGAGTGTGCAAACTCGCACATCAAGGGACTGGCACACTTCTTGATGAGTGAGTACTAGTGTGCTTGTTGAGGCCTTGCATCCAGTAGCTAGCCCGGCTCTCGTTCTATTCAGTGTAGAATGTGAGATCGCTGGGCGGTCTGTCTCGCCAGTACAGCCCCTATTATAGTAACCTACGCGCCACTCGGAGTGTGCAAACTCGCACATCAAGGGACTGGCACACTGCTTGATGAGTGAGTACTAGTGTACTTGTTGAGGCCTTGCACCCAGTAGCTAGCCCGGCTCTCGTGACAGTCAGTGTAGAATGTGATGTCGCTGGACGGTCGATATCGCCAGTACATCCCCTAGTATAGTAACCTACTCTTCCACTAATCGAGTGCGTACTCACACATGAAGTGAATGGCACACTGCTTGATGAGTGTGTACTTGTGTACTTTTTGAGGCCTTGCACCCAGTAGCTAGCCCTGCTCTCGTGCCAGTCAGTGTAGAATGTGATGTCGCTGGACGGTCGATATCGCCAGTACATCCCCTAGTATAGTAACCTACTCTTCCACTAATCGAGTGCGTACACACACATGAAGTGAATGGCACACTGCTTGATGAGTGTGTACTTGTGTACTTTTTGAGGCCTTGCACCCAGTAGCTAGCCCTGCTCTCGTGCCAGTCAGTGTAGAATGTGATGTCGCTGGACGGTCGATATCGCCAGTACATCCCCTAGTATAGTAACCTACTCTTCCACTAATCGAGTGCGTACACAACCCCTAGTATAGTAACCTACTCGCCACTCAGAGTGTGCGTACTCTGACATGAAGGGACAAGCACGCTGCTTGATGAGTGAGTACGTGTGTACTGGTTGAGGCCTGGCGCCCAGAAGCTAGCCCGACACTCGTGCTAGTCAGTATAGAATATGATGTCGCTGGCGGTCGATCTCGCCAGTTCCGCCCTTAGTATAGAAACCTACTCCCCACTCAGAGTGTGCGTACTTGCACATGAAGGGACTGGCAAGCTGCTTGATGAGTGAGAACTTGTGTACTTGTTGAGGCCTTGCACCCAGTAGCTATCCCGGCTCTAGTGCCAGTCAGCGTTGAATGTGAGGTCGCTGGGTGGTCCATCTCGCCAGTACAGCCCCTAGTATACAAACCTACTCGACACTCAGAGTGTGCGTATTCGCACATGAAGGGACTGCCAAGCTGCATAATGAGTGAGTACTTGTGTACTTGTTGAGGCCTTGCACACAGCAGCTATCCNGAGGTCCCTGGACGGTCGATATCGCTAGTACATCCCCTAGTATAGTAACCTACTCGCCACTCAGAGTGTGCGTACTTGCACATGAAGGGACTGGCAAGCTGCTTGATGAGTGAGAACTTGTGTACTTGTTGAGGCCTTGCACACAGCAGCTATCCCGTCTCTCGTGTTAGTCAGTGTAGAATGTGAGGTCGCTGGGATGTCTGTCTCGCCAGTACAGCCCCTAGAATAGTAACCTAATCGCCACTCTGAGTGTGCAAACTCGCACATAAAGGGACTGGCACACTGCTTGATGAGTGTGTACTTGTGTACTTGTTGAGTCCTTGCACCCAGTAGTAGTAAGCCGGCTCTCGTGCAAGTCAGTGTAGTATGTGAGGTCGCTGGATGGTCCATCTAGCCAGTACAGCCCCTTGTATAGTAACCTTCTCGCCACTCAGAGTGTGCGTACTCACACATGAAGGGACTGGCACACTGCTTGATAAGTGAGTACTTGTGTTCTTGTTGAGGCCTTGCACCAATTAGCTACCCCGGCTCTCGTGCTAGTCAGTGTAGAATGTGAGGTCGCTGGGTGGGCGATCTGGCCAATACAGCCTCTAGTATAGTAACCTACTGCCACTCGAAGTTTTCGTACTCGCACATGAAGGGACTGGCACACTGCTTGATAAGTTAGTACTTGTGTACTTGTTGAGGCCTTGCACCAAGTAGCAAGCCCGGCTCTCGTGCTAGTCAGTGTAGAATGTGAGGTCGCTGGGTGGGCGATCTGGCCAATACAGCCCCTAGTATAGTAACCTACTGCCACTCGAAGTTTTCGTACTCGCACATGAAGGGACTGGCACACTGCTTGATAAGTTAGTACTTGTGTACTTGTTGAGGCCTTGCACCAAGTAGCAAGCCCGGCTCTCGTGCTAGTCAGTGTAGAATGTGAGGTCGCTGGGTGGGCGATCTGGCCAGTACAGCCCCTAGTATAGTAACCTACTGCTACTCGGAGTTTTCGTACTCGCACATAAAGGGACTGACACGCTGCTTGATGAGTGAGTACTTGTGTACTTGTTGAGGCCTTGCACCAAGTAGCTAGCCCGGCTCTCGTGCTAGTCAGTGTAGAATGTGAGGTCGCTGGGTGGGCGATCTGGCCAATACAGCCCCTAGTATAGTAACCTACTGCCACTCGAAGTTTTCGTACTCGCACATGAAGGGACTGGCACACTGCTTGATAAGTTAGTACTTGTGTACTTGTTGAGGCCTTGCACCAAGTAGCAAGCCCGGCTCTCGTGCTAGTCAGTGTAGAATGTGAGGTCGCTGGGTGGGCGATCTGGCCAGTACAGCCCCTAGTATAGTAACCTACTGCTACTCGGAGTTTTCGTACTCGCACATAAAGGGACTGACACGCTGCTTGATGAGTGAGTACTTGTGTACTTGTTGAGGCCTTGCAACCAGTAGCTAGCCTGGCTCTCGTGCCAGTCAGTGTAGAATGTGAGGGCGCAAGGCAGTAGATCTCGCCAGTACAGCCCCTAGTATAGTAACCTACTCGCTAATCAGAGATTTGGGACTCGCACATGAAGGGACTGGCTCGCTGCTAGATGAGTGAGTGCTTGTGTACTTGTTGAGGCCTTGGACCCAGTAGCTAGCCCGGCTATCGTGCCAGTCAGTATAGAATGTGAGGTCGCTGGACGGTCGATCTCTCCAGTACAGCTCCTAGTATATTAACCTACTCGCCTCTCAGAGTGTGCGTACAAACACATGAAGGGACTTGCTCGCTGCTTGTTGAGTGAGTACTTGTGTCCTTATAGAGGTCTTGCACCCAGTAGGTAGCCCGGCTCTCGTTCCAGTAAGTGTAGAATGTGNGTGAGTACTTGTGTCCTTATAGAGGTCTTGCACCCAGTAGGTAGCCCGGCTCTCGTTCCAGTAAGTGTAGAATGTGAGGTCGCTGAGCGGTCGATCTCGACGGCACAGCCCCTGGCTATTGATCACACAGCGCCGCACGATTGTTGATCCCAGCCCGAGGGTGTGCGCCGTCGACCGCCACTATCGAGTGTGCTGCCAGCCGAGATCGACTACACGCTAGTTGTGAGGCCTTCCTTTGACACTTGTGTCAACATCAGCATTACCATGAACCAAGTCTAGTGACCAACCCACGTGTCGAGCAATTTACACAGGCTACTTGTATGCCAATTCTTAGCCAAATACCTACGAAAGTTAGGAAACCATTTGATTAGCCACCAGAGCAACGGTGTTACTTTATATTAGCCGGTGACTGTTAATATTGAAATTCACAGTGGTGATAAAAGTCATGGGATAGCAATATGCAGATATACAGATGGCACTAGTATCGCATACAAAATGTATAAATGGGCAGTTTATTGGTTGGCCTCACGACGGGAATTAACAGTTTTTGAACGCGCGAATGGTAGTTGGAGCTAGACGCATGGGACATTCAATTTCGGAAATGGTTAGGGAATTCCGGCCGACCGTTTGCACTTAATGCCCGAGACCAACGACGTGTGCGGAGAATGGTCAGTGTTAACAGACAAGCAACACTGCGTGAAATAACCGCAGGAATTAATGTGGGACTTACGACGGACGTGTCCATTTAGGAGAGTTCGGAGAATTTTGGCTGTACTGGGCTATGCCAGCAGAAGACCGACTCGAGTGCCTTTACTAACAGCACGACATCGCTTGCTACGCCTTTCCTGGGCTCGTGACCATATCGGTTGGACCCTGGACGACTGGTAAACCGTGGCTTGGTCAGATGAGTCCCGATTTCTGTTGGTAAGAGCTGTNATATCGGTTGGACCCTGGACGACTGGTAAACCGTGGCTTGGTCAGATGAGTCCCGATTTCTGTTGGTAAGAGCTGTTGGTAGGGTTCGAGTGTGGCGCAAACCCCACGAATCCATGGACCCACGTTGTGAACAAGGAACTGTGCAAGCTGGAGGTGGCTCCATAATGGCATGGGCTGTTTTTACATGGAATGGACTGGGTTCTTGGTCCAATTGAACGGATCATTGTCTGGAAAGGGTTATGTTCAGCTACTTGGAGACCACTTGCAGAAATTCATGGACTTCATGTACCAAAACAACGATNATATCGGTTGGACCCTGGACGACTGGTAAACCGTGGCTTGGTCAGATGAGTCCCGATTTCTGTTGGTAAGAGCTGGTGGTAGGGTTCGAGTGTGGCGCAAACCCCACGAATCCATGGACCCACGTTGTGAACAAGGAACTGTGCAAGCTGGAGGTGGCTCCATAATGGCATGGGCTGTTTTTACATGGAATGGACTGGGTTCTTGGTCCAATTGAACGGATCATGGTCTGGAAAGGGTTATGTTCAGCTACTTGGAGACCACTTGCAGAAATTCATGGACTTCATGTACCAAAACAACGATGGAATTTTTATGGATGACAATGCGCCATGTCACCGGGTCACAACTGTTTGCGATTGGTTTGAAGAACATTCTGGACAATTCCAGTGAATAATTTGGCCACCAAGATCGCCTGACATGAATCCCATCGAACATTTATGTAATATAATCGAGAAGTCAGTTCGTGCACAAACTCCTGCACCGGCCACACTTTCGCAATTATGGACGTCTATAGATACAGCATGGCTCAATATTTCTGCCGGGGACTTCCAACGACTTGTTGAGTCCATGCCACGTCGAGTTGCTGCACTTCGCCGGGCAAAAGGAGGTCCGACACGATATTAGGAGGTATACCATGACTTTTGTCGCCTCAGTGTATATTTATCTATGGGCATAGATATTGCTTGACGTTCAACAGTAATGTTTCTGTTGCTTTCCTATGATACCGGAGCATCGTTAAAGGTTGAGAAGTTTCGCGAATTCACCTGGTAGCAGGCTAGGCCTCATATTCCTCTCCGTATGCGCCATTGCGCTCGATTTCTCTTGAGCTGCTGCGGTAGTGATAAACTTATTGTGTACCCGGAGTAGGCGGGAAACTACAAGTTTCAAACTTCTTGCCCAGTATAGAAAGCACGTTGAACAGGAGCAGGCTTGCGGTTAAGGTACACTCAGCACGAAGACAGCGTACACGCTTGTGTGCGTGTTTCACACGAAGGTCATATTTGGCAGTGCTGTACACCACGAGGCTCCGTATCTGATGACTGACTCGTGAACAGTGCTTCACTTGTTGGTTTTCACATATTCATATCACTGTCACAGATCCCTCCCATCATTAACTGCGATATCGAAACAAGAAGTGCATCAGCTAAAGTACCGTAAACGTCAAAATATTTCTCATTTTCAAAAAGGTTCAATGTCGGCTACGTCATTACTTTATACCATTACTTTAGTTCATACACACATAGTTCTTGTTAATAACATGAAGTACGATGTGCGTTTCTCCTTAGTTTCGGAGTGTAAGAGATAGTTACAACTATGCAATTAAGCATTCATACAAGAAATTATTTTCTTGTAACACGTAAAAATTTTAGTTCATATTAAATTGGAATGTGTACAATTTCTCGTACACGTAATAATTTTACCTCGGCAAAAGATTCATGTACCTACTTAGATGTCATAGACACTTCAAATTTGTTTGCAGCCTGTGAATACCTGCACATACTGAACACAAATAAATTTATTTTCTTTAGTATTTGTTATATTTTGAGTTAAATCCATTTGAATCTGCGTGGTGCAGTTTCGCTCAAGATTCATCGTTCCACTCCCTCTAGGTTGACTGACCTGAATTACTTCAATTTAATTTATTTGTAGTCTAATCGAGCGTTTTGATTCTGTACGCTTTCTTTTGCCAACATCTTGGGGCCAGAGCAAAGCCCCACGCCAAGTTTAGCAGCATAAGAACAAGTTAAATAAAAGCCGGATGACAGGCCTACATTTCGAAAACTTGAGGTAATTGAGTATCACCATTCTATACTCTAATTTCGTCAAGTAAGGGACGGCACAAATGACAAGAACTGTACAAACTTTGGCTTTGTTTAAAAAACCAAAGTAAACTGATTGAAATATTGATATAAGGATTGAAAGATTGATTGAAATAATGTTTGAAAGATATAAAGATTGGTTGGGAGATTGGAAGATTCATCGAAAGATGGAAATTAAATTACGGAAAGATTGATCGAAAGATGGAATGAATGATACAAAATTGAAACATTGTTTGAAATATTGAAAGATTGATCCAAATATTGGCCATAATATTGACCGAAATATTGTAAGATTGATAAGATATTGGGAAATTGATAGAAAGATAGATAAAAGGATTGAAAGATTAATTGAAAAATGGGGGGAATTTTTGGAAATATTGGAAGATTTTTGTAAAGATTGAAATATTACTTAAAAATTTAAAAAATTTATTGGAAAATTAGGAAATTAATATAAAGATTGATCGAAGTATTGAAAGATTAATCCAAATATTGCAGGATTTATGAAAATATTGAACGATTGCTTGTAAGTATGAAATATTGAACGAAAGATAGATTGAATGGTGGATTGATGCTCAAGTAGAGCATGGAAGATATAGGACTATCATCCGAGCTGGCCTCGTACATTACAAGTCTCAAGGGCCCAGCGATATTGGTTCTGAAATCATAACCGACTATGCCTTTAAAATGCCTTGGGTCTTAACTTATCGTACCTACATTATCGTGGATGTAAATTAAATCTACATACTGAATTTCAGAGGCCTGACTTCAATGGTTCACGAATTCCAATAAACTAAAGCTATAAAAAAGTTTGTATATGCTGACCCATACCATGATTATAATATGATTTGGACAGAGTGGTCGCTACTTGTATGATGGGATTGGTTTGATCACACATACATATTATATTATATTTAAAAAATCCGAGTAGCATACTTATGCCTATAATAGAGTCAAGGGAATGAGGCAAGGAAATTAATTATTTGCAGTTTCTGATAAATAAAAATAATATGGTCACTTAAACCTCTTGTAATTCCATTTTGTTCAACTCGTTGAGTTGCTATGCCCACCGTCATCGACATGTTGCGTATGAAGGATATCGGCGACAGTTTCTGTAACTGCTGTTTTCTAATTGGTTGGTTCTGACCGCACATATCGAGAAGCATGTCACCCACTACTTGCGAGAAGCACGTGTCACACTAGGAAAGCACACTTAAAAACGTTACAAGATTGCAACACTTCCACTTGTTAATTAATTATTGGCTGAATGCATTTATCGTGTTTAATTATGTACTTCCTGTATGACTCCGAACCTGTAATTAACTAGCACAAAACGTAAACTCTAATAGCGTGCAGCCAATAAATTGTGAAAATTATCTAAGACAGTAGTGTTGCGATCAATATAGAAATAATAGTCAAGGTAAGCTTGTCGAGCATTGAAACCTGGAACTCTTCTTCTTCTAAAAAACGACAATCTGGCAGATGAATGGTGACACGGAATTCGGAAAAGAAATTTTAGGATAGAATATGTACTCTGTAGCAAATTACGTGCGTTTTAAGACTGAAGGTAAAAAAACTGATGCAGAATTGAGTCATGTTTTTGCAGCCCATCCATACTGTCTCGTGGGACATTATTTAATCTACACTAAATTTAACTTTTTTTAAATTTATTTTACTCTGATTTCTAAGCGAATTTCACTGACTTGGCAAATGATTTTCAGTACATTACCTTACGTTACATTCGGTAGTGATTTTAAAATTAGTTTTCAGTTAGTAGTATTTCACTTATTGAAATAATTTAGTTAATTTCACAGGATGTATTTTAATTTATGGCTTAACTTGCGAAAGCGAATTTTTGACGTGACAACGTCTTAAATTAGGTTGCGGCTGGGAGTCACTTATGAAAAAGTGTAACGCTCGGTAACGTTACGATGAGTCACCGANATCAAAAAGAAGGATTTTGTCATAGCTTGTATTAATAAGGCATCTTGAAATTTGCCAGGAGTGATTTTTCAGTCATAAAAAATAATCAGAATGGCCTGACATGAAATCGAATCTGGGCACCCGCGAATGTTAGTTCAGTAATTCACTACTACATCATCTCGCTTTGTATATATGTAGATACGGTCGAAGTAGTCAGCATGTGTTACTTCCATTTATCACGACATTACACAAATAGGATTTACATTTTTTTAAACGAGCAAAATATGTTTCCTTATATATATATATATATATATATATATATATATATATACATATATACATATATATGTATATATAAACAGAACATAACATGTAAAAATATCAGTCAGTAAGGAAAAAAATATCTTGGATGAACGAACTTTCGTGAAAGCATTAGTGATGCGCACTTTGTGCAAAAATATTAAAACACGTGAAATGACAAACAGGAATAAAGTCAATGACCCCTGCGACTAAAAGCCATGTGCATGTTCTATCTGTAAGGATCATACTATTTCACACTGTAGATAACGATCAAACTATATTTTATCGTTCTGAGTGTAGTAAAGATACAGTAGTGTGTCAATTGGGTAGCGTTTCTCTTAGAAGCCACTTCGTTTTTAATTAACTACAAAAGGATAGTACGGTCACGTGCTAAATGTCTGAAGTTGACTCCACATTTCTCCGTTAACAATGTTTTGTCGTTCCATGTATTTAAATATTTTTTCACGAAGTTCCCGTCACCGATCACCGATGCTTTCACTAAAGCTGAGTCACACAAGAGATTTGTTTCGCCCCAATCACCGCTATTTGTACTTGTTATTTTCTGTAAATATGTTTATAGCAAGAAAACGTATTTTGTTCAGATGAAAAATCGACAGAGAGAATGTATGATCCAAACTTATAAGTGGATTTAAACTTGGTCTATCGTGCGTTCTCGTAAAACATATCCTACGGTCTTAGGTACACCTAGAGGTATGCAAACTTATTGTACTTAATGACTTTTAAGATTTTCTCTACATATGACCTTCAAACTCGCGTATCAGCTTCGTTCTTTATCGGGGTCGCGGTGGCTAAGTGGCTAGACTACTCACTTCCNATGACCTTCAAACTCGCGTATCAGCTTCGTTCTTTATCGGGGTCGCGGTGGCTAAGTGGCTAGACTACTCACTTCCTACCACGGCGAACCGGCCGGGTCACTCCCGGAATTTCACAACTGGGAATCCTGCCGAACGATGCCGCTGGTTGGCGGNACCACGGCGAACCGGCCGGGTCACTCCCGGAATTTCACAACTGGGAATCCTGCCGAACGATGCCGCTGGTTGGCGGGTTTTCTCAGGGAACTCCCGTTTCCCCGCCCTTGCATTCCTGCGCTGCTGCATTACTTTAGCCCTTTCAGATCCACTGCAATTTGCGGTCTAAGGTGTTGCAAACAAAGTATTTTGTGAGGCGTGCTGTACGTACGTCGACACAGCTCTTGCTTCGTTGTCGCAGCCAATGAGCTGTACGCTATATATTCAGCTACAGTTATATGAACCAGTTATGACCTAGGCCAGTAAGAGGGTTTGCGAATCATTTACCCAAAGGTAAGATCATTGGTCAATGAGCTTCGCAGTGTGCAGTACAGACCAAGACTTACCTACACGTGCGTAATGTACAAAGCTGTGTACACTGGGTCTGAATGGGTTGAGAGCTCGTTGTTGAGAGCTGCCAGGGTCTCTCAACTCAACTATCCGTCTCCTGAAGAGTGAGGCCATTAAGAATTATTTTATCGTCGGTTTTTCATTGATTGGGAGTACTGCGATGCCTGTCTAAAAAACATGTTTCGATTACAAAAATATCTTAATTGTTCAAGTACAACTTGTCTTCAGATCAATTCCAGAAATGTTCCTATTCCGTTTTCATACCAACAATTCCTTCATTTGAAGCAGTGAAATTGTTTGAAACACAGATATTTTGATGAATTTAAAACAATAAGACGACACAGTGAGTAGGTACAAACTTGATTAGTCACTTTTCAATGGCGACATAAAATATGGAACTACTACGGAATGTCAAAGTACGCGGGAAGTTAAATGGCGCGGTGGTTCCTTTGACGTGGCCGTACACGTCCTCTCATTGGCTGCGCGAGGTTCTGCCTTATGTCTGATTGGCTAATGCGTGATGCGGAATATTTATCAAGCGCTGATTGCCGAAAGGCGTAGCGACATCTTGCTGGCACGTATGCCGCCATTTTGCTGGCGCGTGTATCTGGTGTTGGCAGTACAAGCGGCTGTTACACCTCTATATTTGTAAGTATTGTTTGTAACTAGTTTCCACAATTAGCCGGTAACATTAAGCGTACTCCAGAGACGTCTGTTAGAGGTGCGTTAGAACAGTTGCAGGCTTTCGTTGGCTCATTTCGGACGTTTCTAGTTAATTTTGATAATGTTATATCTCCTTGACAGGTAGTTATAGTAAATATACACCAGAGAGAGAGAGAAAGAAAGAAAGAAATAGAGTACGCTATAGGAAAAAATAAACCTTTGATCAAAATCGGCCATTGAACAAAGAGTACTTATGCTGGAGCTCATTTCACCAATCAATACTTGGTAACTTAGTAGCCAGAGAGCAGCTCAGCCAATAGGGAACCTTTCGCAACATGCAGTAGCCAATACGACTGAAGATCAGTTCCCAGAGCTTCGTGCAGCCAATCAAACAACGGGTACTCGCACAGCGAAGGAAGTTCCGCATCACTTCGTCTCGGAGTACGTATATACTGTGTGGTGTGATCGTAGCAGACTTAAGTCACGTAGCTCTCCTGTGAGAGAGAAACTTATTTACGTCCCTTTTGTTAGACGAATGAAGCAACAACACTTATATCACGTCTAGAATAATAGGCCTAATAATGGAACGGTCCGTGCATATCGATCTCGCCCGATGTAGACCAAGTGACGAGTGATTTGTGGCTCACTCTGTGGCAAGCTGAGCGCACTGTTGTTACAGCACATGTTGAAAATAACTTTCCACTTCTTGACTGTCCCGTCATATAACCTTGTTTTATGCTCTGGGCAAACGGTAAAGGACATCTTCATGGAGCGCAGGTCATGACAGTGTAAATGTTAAAAATAATACTTTAACTATGAGAGTTTTGTAAAGAAAAACTTAAGTACGATGTATTGGTTTTTTCCCTTTTTTTTCCATCTCATGCCTCCCAAATTTAGAGTGTTAGCACGAATTATGACCTCTGAAAATCGGCCAACGTTAACATGTACCTAGTATGCTTGGACCTAGTTTCACCCCTGCACTTAACTGAAAGACAAAGTGAACTTGACTTTATCGAGCCTCAGCATTAAAGTTAACTATGTAAACAACCCATAAAATATCATAGCGACACTACGCGAATATGTATAAGTTTGGCAAAGTATGAAGTAATACTACAATCTGGCAGATATATAAAACATAAACTAAAACTACAAAATCAAATTTAAAACATTTCAGACGTGTAGAACTGTTCCTACAGATCTACAGAAAAAAATNTAAACTAAAACTACAAAATCAAATTTAAAACATTTCAGACGTGTAGAACTGTTCCTACAGATCTACAGAAAAAAATTGTCACAGAGCAGATAAGTAGACAGAGACGAAACGGCGTGGCGATTCTTATCATGTGGGCGTACGCATGCTCTGATTGGCTGTACGAGTATCTGGGAACGAGCCTTGTCTGATTGGCTATCACATGCTGGGAAAGGCTTCCTATTGGCTGGGCAGCTCCCTGGCAAGTAGTTACCACACAGTGNTAAACTAAAACTACAAAATCAAATTTAAAACATTTCAGACGTGTAGAACTGTTCCTACAGATCTACAGAAAAAAACTGTCACAGAGCAGATAAGTAGACAGAGACGAAACGGCGTGGCGATTCTTATCATGTGGGCGTACGCATGCTCTGATTGGCTGTACGAGTATCTGGGAACGAGCCTTGTCTGATTGGCTATCACATGCTGGGAAAGGCTTCCTATTGGCTGGGCAGCTCCCTGGCAAGTAGTTACCACACAGTGATGAGCAAGCGACGTCTGTACTGCCCTCGCGTCAGCTCTGAGCCGGCGTTGGCGTGAGAAGCCGCACGACTCTATGCACTAAACAAAAGCATGCTCGCACTTTAAGGAAGCGATGTTGCTAATGATGAACCCAGATTCTCTTGCACACTGTCCGAACTCCATCGAACACCAAGTTGTTTTTTTATCTTTCGCGTCGAGGTACGTGGCCACGGAAAGTGTATTTTATTCTTTATCGCAGGCAGTCATTTTACAATGGCAGGGACACGTTCTTCATTGATATAAAACTCGTGAATTGTCCGCCGAATCACGCATTTATCAAAGTCATTGCCATTTACGATGGTGTGTTCCGGCCTGTATTTCCATCGCTCACTCAGCGCGGGCAAGCTACCACTCTCGCCGCTATTATCCAGTTCGTATTGTTCCTTCCATATCTTCTTAAAGAACGTCTCCAACACTTTAGCGTAGTCTCGAACTCCTACTGCCGCCTGGTTCACTGTGAATGCGTCATGTTATTGCAACTACATGACTTAAGACTCTACGACTATCAGAAAGCACGACGGCGTTTCGCTTCCGTACCAACAGAGCACTCGAGCCCAGCGGCGTGGTACAAGACACGTGGCGTCTGAATGACTGCAAGAGCTAGGTAAGTAATGATGGCGTGTGACGTGATGGCTGTCATCCTCGGTATGGTGAAGCCACTCTCACGAGTGTGGACTGGCTGCAGGACAAGCAGGCTCCGCACGGGTCGTCGAACGCAGGTCACGAGGTCAAGGGCAGTAGCACGTGCGAGGAGTGCCAACACTAATCCCGGGTTAGTAATTTCCCAAGCGACCAGCAGTGATGCCACCATCGCCTGCCCAGGGCGGCCATTTACCGCGACTTGGCAGCCAAGCCACCGCTTCTTCGTCTACGATCAATACGCGCTGCAAACTATCGCCACTTCATTTTACGGCAAGCTAGTCTTCGAAACAACTTTATTTCTGCTATGCTTATGAATGGACTACAATATAGGTGATAGGAGAGATCTGAGACAAAGTATTTTTAATGGGAGCTCTGTCACTGTGGCTAAGGTTGTGCCCGGGAGGGTGACTGGGGTATGGGGGAGGGTCCTTCGGCTCGACTCGGAAGTGCATAGCAGTCCCCTGCACACTTGAACTCAGCAGTTACGACCTCTAACCCGATATGCATACCCGTCCGTTTGTGCGAGTCGGTGGCCATGTTGGTTTTATAGGCATATACACATATATATATGCCAAATAAAAAATCGGTATTTATTATCATGTGTAAAGAATTGCTTTTTTTAATTTCGTACTGACGTTGTATATATGTACAGTGGAACTCTGCAGGAGTCCCTATTTCAGTTACCAAAAACATAAAAAATGTATTATTAAATCGGTATGTATTATATATATAAATTTTTTATCCTATCTTACAGACGACGTGATAGCATATTACTGGATGCGTCTTTTCGAAACGAATTGATACATGTTGTCACAACTTGCTTATTAGTTAGGGTATCAACTTCGCTACACTCATTGACATTAAAGTTTTCACAACAGACATGCTTATGTTTGATAGATTCTTTAAGCCGAAATCTTAAAAGATTCCAGAATCTGCAAATAATTAATTTCCTTGCCTCATTCCCTTGACTCTATTATAGGCATAAGTATGCTACTCGGATTGTTTAATAGTAATATAGTATGTATGTGTGATCAAACCAATCCCATCATACAAGTAGTAACCACTCTGTCCAAATCATATTATAATCATGGTATGGGTCAGCATATACAAACTTTTTTATAGCTTTAGTTTATTGGAATTCGTGAACCATTGAAGTCAGGCCTCTGAAATTCAGTATGTAGATTTAATTTACATCCACGATAATGTAGGTACGATAAGTTAAGACCCAAGGCATTTTAAAGGCATAGTTGGTTATGATTTCAGAACCAATAGCGCTGGGCCCTTGAGACTTGTAATGTACGACACCAGCTCGGATGATAGTCTTATATCTTCCATGCTCTTCTTGAGCATCAATCCACCATTCAATCTATCTTTCGTTCAATATTTCATACTTACAAGCAATCTTTCAATCTTTTCATTAATCTTGCAATATTTGGATCAATCTTTCAATACTTCGATCAATCTTTATATTAATTTCCTAATCTTCCGATCAATTTTTCAAACTTTCAAGTAATCTTTCAATATTTACAACAATCTTCCAATATTTCCAATAATCTTCCAATATTTGCAATAATCCCCCCATTTTTCAATTAATCTTTTAATCCTGTTATCTATCTTTTTATCAATTTCCCAATATTTTATCAATCTTCCAATATTTCGATCAATATTGCGGCCAATCTTTGGATCAAACTTTCAATTTTTCAAACAATGTTTCAATTTTTGTATTATTCATTCCATCTTTCGATCAATCTTTCCATCGTCTAATGTCCATTTTTCGATGAATCTTCCAATCTGTCAACTAATCTTTATATCTTTCAAACATTATTTCAATCAATCTTTCAATCCTTATATCAATATTTCAATCAGTTTCCAATATTTCTATCCATTTTCAAATCTGTAGATCGATCTTAGACTATATCGATCAATCTTCCAATCGGACAATTCTTCAATCAATTTTTAATCTATATTTTAATCCCTCGATCAATCTTTCAATCTTTCGAACTACTCTTCGTTCAACCTTTCAATTATTCGATCAATATTTTAATTTTTCGATCAATTTCTTAATATTTCTGTTAATTTCTCATTATTTCGTTCATTCTTCTGATCTTTCTATTAATCATTGTCTTTCTATCAATCTTTCAATCTTTAAATGAATGATCCAATTTTTCCATCAATGTAACGTCTAATTTTGTAATCAATATTGAAATTTTATAAACAGTATTTTAATCTTTCAAACAAACTCTCCATCTTTCAAACATCATAAATCCATATTCAGTATGTCGGTTTGTCGTCCTTCCCTCTGCCCCCACCATACGTATATAAATACCATTCTTTCACCAACTATATCCATTAATGTTTTGTATGTAGTCCACTGTTTTTTCATTTATACCTTATGTCTTCGTTAATATCCAGTTTATTTTAGTAGCATAATTCTCATAGCAATACTTTTGAAGCAATGAGGGGGGGGGGGAGAATGGTTACTGTCCCGCTGTCGGCGAATGCAATCCTGAGTTCTCAGACTTACTATCAAATCTTACATGATTTATATTCCATTGTGTTCATTTGCGTAGCCATACATGTATGACATGTGTTTCTTTTTTCACGAATATCTTTGTTGGCGAGTTTAAGTGTTCATGTAAAATCATAATAGAAATGCATAAATGTATATATATATCTAATATATATAAAATTCTCCCGTCACAGTGTTAGTCACTGAACTCCTCCGAAACGGCTGTACCGATTTTTATGAAATTTTTTATGTATACTCGGTAGGTCTGAGAATCGATTTATATATATTTTTTACACCCCTAAGTAATAAGGGTGGCCACCCCCAAACAATTTTTTTTATTGTTTGAACAAAATTTTTATTTTTTATTTTTTATGATGTGGTATCAAAAAATACATACCCTCCTAAATTTTCACCCTTCTACCACAAACCCTTATTTTTATATAGCGATATTAGTAATTTAATGAATTTTACCCTAGGTCGATAACTGATAAATTATCATCGATCAATTATCGATCTAGGTTACAATTTATTCCCACCAGGTGTCTCCCAGTGACACAGCACGGAGTAGCCGGTCTCCACTAAGTAATAAGGGTGGCCACCCCCAAACAATTTTTTTTATTGTTTGAACAAAATTTTTATTTTTTACTTTTTTATGGTGTGGCATCAAAAAATACATACCCTCCTAAATTTTCACCCTTCTACCATCAACCCTTATTTTTTTTATAGCGATATTAGTAATTTAATCAATTTTACCCTAGGTCGATAACTGATCAATTATCATCGATCATTTATCGATCTAGGTTACAATTTATTCCCACCAGGTGTCTCCCAGTGACACAGCACGGAGTAGCCGGTCTCCACTAAGTAATAAGGGTGGCCACCCCCAAACAATTTTTTTTATTGTTTGAACAAAATTTTTATTTTTTACTTTTTTATGGTGTGGCATCAAAAAATACATACCCTCCTAAATTTTCACCCTTCTACCACCAACCCTTATTTTTTTATAGCGATATTAGTAATTTAATAAATTTTACCCTAGGTCGATAACTGATCAATTATCATCGATCATTTATCGATCTAGGTTACAATTTATTCCCACCAGGTGTCTCCCAGTGACACAGCACGGAGTAGCCGGTCTCCACTTTCTCTCACACAATAACCTTTCTCTTATTCATTTGTGCTCAGATCGTAGTAGTGACGTGTTTACAATTATATTTTCAATAATTAAGTGTACTTCTTAATTAACTTTATTATTGATCACAAAGCTGTAATTGTTTGTATTTCCATTTCATTAATATTTATTAAATTATCTAATTTTATATTCCGTCATCGTCCACAGAGCTCCATGCCTGTTCCACTTATATACCACATCCTCACACACTTACAATAAGTTATAGTTATTTTTTTCTAATACTTTAATCACTAGAAATACTTTTTATGGCAAAACAACGTTTGCCGGGTCAGCTAGTATATATATATATACATACTTCAACATCGTTATGTACTTCCATGTTTAATTGCGAAAATATTTTGTGAGCTAATGTTACATATATCAAAAGAGGAATTAAGTGAACATAATTTATCTGCAGTGTAATATTTATTCATATTTTTCAAAGTGTTTAATATTTAATAAAATGTAACTATATCAAAACGTTAGTTCTTCTACATATTTAAACCAAAAATTTAAATATATTTTTTAATAGTTCAGTATTTTTACATGCGATATTAACAAAGACGTAGTGTGCGTGTTTGTATGTTAGAGAATGTGCAATCCATTATATTTATGACGTCATCCTTCTGTTTCGTAATTTTTTTTTCAGATTGATTGCACTAATGTAAGGTACACGAATGAAACAAAGAAACTGCGCTACGCATGTACAGCGCCAAGACCAAAACTATTTTTTTCTTTATTATTGCCATTGCCAGAGATATATTAGGCCATTATGAGTAGAAAGAAATAGCCTAGTTGAGCGCAAGGGGATGAAGGATCGGAGCGTCGGAGCTGTTCACACTCTGTCATTCCGGTCCTCCGGCAACCATTTCCCCCCAAAATTTCCCCTTTTTCCCTCAAAAAAGCGCCGATCCCCCCAGTCGCAAAAACGAGCCGCGTAAAGGTACTTTTCGATCCATTGGAAGGATTTGTAAGGCTCGCTTCTCAAGGGCAGAGCAGTGGCGGCCATATTAGTTTTATAGGAATACGGTATGCAAATCGATACACGGGATCTGGAATCGGAGCCAGAGCCGACCAGCTGTTAAATTATGACGTCACCCGACTGCTATGTTGGAGGTCGGTGACCTTGACCTTCGACCTTGGCCATATAACCATAACCTTGTATGACCTTGAAAACAAAAATTCGCACAATTGTTTTAAAAATTCAAAAAATTATAAAAGCTGCTAAAAATCATTTTTTTAATATAATTTTTTTTAATGTATTTAAAATTTTTATAATAATGTAAATATTTGAATTTTTGGCTTGGAGGCGACGAGGGACTGGAACTGACCAGCCACCATGTTATGACGTCACCCAAATGCCACGTTGGAACCATGTGATCTTGACCTTGACCATATAACCGTGACCTTAGATAACCTTGAAAACAAAAACTCGAGAATAAATTATAAAAATTGAATAATTTCATAAACACCAGCGAGTATATTACATTAATGACTACTACCGCTATATTGGATCTAGTTGACCTTGACCTTAGAACTTAACCCAGTGACCTTTGACCTTGTGCACAGAAATCTTCTAAATTCCAACAATTTTCTAAGAACTTACAAACATCAATAAAGTATTATTATGAATTATTTTTAACATTATTTTTAAAAACTTACGTATCCAGAGGTTCCCCACATCTCCATGTCCAGCAGGCGACTGAACCACCTCCAATCAATCACACTGTAATAACATTCCCCTCCCTTGCAAATGTTTCTCATTGGTTAATTAGTCGGCTGACCTCCACCCCACTCACCTTTACTCCTTCTGTCGAATTCACTCCACCCACCATATTAGTTGTTTCGTTTGTCATTTGTTTACATTTTCAACAAGTAGGTGGCACTGATGAATCCGACAAGCATGTTAGTTCTGAGTAACCTTCAGCTTGACCTCACATGTGTCCTTGACCCCATGCTCATGACCTTGGATAGTCTTGATCCCAAAACGCAATTCTAATAACTTTTATAAAATAAAATAAAAATCCAAAAATATATTAAAAAATATAATTAAAAATATAATAAATAATTAAATACTTGTTTTTTCATCAACATTTTGATCAATCTCGTAATATTTTCACCATTCAGAACCACAATCAGCACCACAATCAGCACCACAATCGGCACCACAATCTGTAATCCACACCAATCCATACCAATGCAACAATATTCCACACACTATTCCACACACTAATCCACACCAATCCCCAACAATCCTTTGCAATACACTCCACAATCCACACCAATCCTTCACAATCCGCTCCGCAATCAGCTCCGCAATCTACAGTGACCCAAGTCAATCGTTCGATCAATCAAATCCTTAAATTAATCCCAGTGCTTAGAAATCCTCCTCCGCAATCAACAACAATCCACGTCAATCCTACTATCAATCCCAATCCTTAGATCGATCCGTCGATAAATCCTTCAGTTTGTCCCCCACCCATATGTATATAATGTACATTCGTTCACCAACTGTCTCCAAATTTGTACATGTCGACATAATGAATGTTTTGTATGCAGACAACAATCCATAAATTTGTATACTTAAGTCTTTATTATCATTATATATGCAGATCTTTTCGTTAATAGTCGATTGCTTTAAAGTTGCGAGGGAAAAAAGGACACGACACACAAAAATAAAGGAAAACCAAAAATGTTATAATAACAATATATTATTATTTTGTAATTACAATTTCAGGAGAAAGCAGTTCATCACATCATGCGATATTATATCCCCGACCATTCAGTTTATTAATGATTGAAGATATCTCGTTAATGTGCGAGAGATGCCCGCGTTTTTGAAGGTCAATCAAATATGAGTCTGTCAACAAATTCATTCGGGTCTTCGGGAAATAGGTAGCCAGTATTCTTGGCGTCTTCTGCCTTCTTCATGTGTAGTTTGTTGCAGCAAATGTGTTAGAGGGGTGTGTCAGTGCATCGAGAAAATCGCGACATCCTCTTCAGCGCTATCACTGTCTTCGTGTTAATTTCCATCAATGCTCTTTCATGGCCATCTTCCCCTCTTTTTTGTATTTTATATTAAATTTGCTTTTCTTTATAGAAGGAGTTCTTTGATCATCAGTATTTAGAGTCGATGACCGTTTATTTTGAAGTTCGTCGACTTCACGCGAATTTCTTGCAAGTGCACATTTCACACAAACCGACTCTACTGCACTCATTACGTATTTAGCATTAACTGTCTCATCATAGTTGCCTATCGAATTGGTATCGAATCGGTAGCCATTGATGTAGCAAGAGGTTTTGCAGACAACACTTACTGACTTTCAGTAGAACAATCCTTAACGATCTCGGTATGTTCTTTCAATGTATCATCATGCGCAAACTGCCTTAGGACCAATATTCATCGCACGAAAAGGACTCTCCTTACATGCCGTTCTCTCATGCCAACGAGCATATTGACCATAGGTGGAAAGTCGATCGCAGAATCGGCGCTGGCGACAACCAGTTAGAGATGATGCAGGTCGCGGCTCCATGTTCGTTAAGTTCAAAGGCAGGACTTCGTATTCGCAAGTCATCTTCGTGGTATGACGAGAGAGCGCTTCCAAAACGATGTTCACCTCACGGTGTCAGAACGTTAACTGTCCTTTTTTACATAAATGTGGTTCTTTTTACAGTAAAGAACCTAGCTTGTACCCACAACCGGACTTCCACCATTAAATTTAAGTGTAAAAAAATACGGGAGCACTCTGAGAAAACCCACATACTCGTTCGCCCCAGAAGAAAACATGCAGATACTTTCATAATAATATGATATTTAAATATGATTGTAGTCATGAGAGAACGGCCTGTACGAGCAGCCCTTTTCACCCGATGATGCATTACGACATTGGTACCATGCAGTTTGTGCAAGGCGATACATTGAAAGAAGCATACCGAGATATGTAAGTATTCGTCTACTCGGACAAGAGCAAGTGTTGTCGGCATTACCTCTTGCTGCATCGATAGGTACCGATTCGACAGGCGATTATGATGAAACAGTTTAATACTAAAGACGGAATGAGAGCAGCAGAGTCGGTTTGTGTGGAATGTGTGCACTTTCGCGTGAAGTCAACGAACTTCAAAATGAACTGTTGTCGGCTCTACATACCGATGAGCATACAACTCCTGCTACAAAGGAAAGCAATTTTTTATATAGAATACAAAACACGAGGTGAAGATGACCATGTAAATATCATTGATGAAAATACACATGAATACAGTGAAAGTGCTGTAGACGATGTTGGCGACATGAAGAGAGCAGAAGACGCCAATAATACTGGGTACCTATTTCCCGAAGACCCGAATGAACTTGTTAATGGACTCATATATTTGATTGACCTTCAAAAACGTGGGGATCTCTCGCACATTAACGAGATATCTTCAATCATTAGTAAACTGAATGGTCGGGGATATAATATCGCATGATGTGATGAACTGCTTTCTTCTGAAATTGTAATTACAAAATAATAATATATTGTTAATATAAAATTATTGGTCTTCCTTTATTTTTGTGTGTTGTATCCTTTTTTCCCTCGCAACTTTAAAGTACTGATATGAGCAGTTGAGCACTCTACTATTAACGGAAAGACCTGCATATAGAATGATAATAAAGACTTAGGTATCAAAGTGCATGGATAGTTGTCTGCATACAAAACATTAATTATGTCGACATATACAAATTTGGAGACAGTTGGCGAACGAATGTAATTTCTTTACATATGGGTGTGGGACAAACCGAAGGATTGATCGAAGTACCGATCGAAGAAATGGGATTGGTCGAAGTATTGGGATTGATCGAAGGATTGGGATTGATGTAAGGATTGACATGGATTGCTGTGGGTTGCATAGGACGATTACTAAGGATTGGGATTTATCCAAGAATTGGTATTGATAGAAGGATTAGCATGGGTGGCTTTGGATTGCGGAGGATTGCGGAGCGGATTGAAGATCAGATTGGGGAGTGGATTGCGAGGGATTGGTGTGGATTTCGGAGTGTATTACGAATGATTTTTGTGGATTGGTGAAGATTGGTGGGGATTGATGTGTGTATTGGTGTGCATTGATGTGGGGATTGATGTGTGGATTGGTGGGGATTGATATGTGGATTGGTGTGGATTGATGTGGGGATTGGTGTGGATTGGTGAGGACTGCAGATTGTGGAGCTGATTGTGGTGTGCATTGTGGTGCTGATTGTGGTGCAGATTGTTTTACTGACCGACAGAAAGATTGCGAGATTGATCGAAAGGATGATATAAAAACAAGTCTTTGATAATTGTTTCAATTTTTAAAATATTTTTTTGGGGATTTTTTTTGGATTTTATACAAGTTTTTAGAATTTCTTGTTCGGTTTAAAGTTATCCGTGGTGATGGTCATGGGGTCGATATCACTTATGTGAGGTCAAGGTGAAGGTCACGCAAATCTAACATGTTGGTCGGAGTCACCATTGCTACTTAGGTGTTGAAAATATAAACAAATGATAAACGAAAAACCAATATGGCGGGTGGAGTGCATTCGACAGAACGAGCAAACATGAGGGGAGTGGAGGCCTGCCGACTAATTAACCAATGAGAAAAATTTAAAGGGGAGGGGAATGTTAATGCAATGTGATTAATAGGTAGGTGGTCAGTAGTTTGCTGTACATGGTGCTGTGGGTTATCTCAGGAAATGTAAGTTTTTAAAAATAATATTTAAAAATTGTTTCTAATATTATTTTTTAATGATTTTTATAATTTCTTGGGAAATTTTTGGTATTTTTGACGATCTTTTAGTTCAAGGTGAAAAATCACTGGGTTAAGTGTAAAGTCAAGGTCACATGGATCCATGATGGTCGTAGTAATCAGTAACTTAATATGCTCGCTGACTTGTATGCATTTATTAATTTTAAGATCATCTAAGGTCATGGTTAGGGTCAAGGTCATCTGGGACCAACATGAAGTTTTGATGACGCCATAACATAGCTTCTGGTCGGTTCCAGTCCTTCGTCCCCTCAAAGCCAAAACATTGAAAATTTTTATGTCATATAACATTTGTAAATAATTTTTTAAATAAAAGTTTAAAATTTTAAAATAATTTTTAGCAGTGTTTATAATTTTTGGGGATTTTTAATTTAGCTGTACAATTTTTTGCTTTCAAGGTCATCCAAAGTTATGGTCATGGGGCCAAAGTCAAAAGCTCAATGTCACCGACATCCAGCATGGCGGTCGCGTAAAGTCACAACATGGCTGCCGGTCGACTACGGCTCTCATCCCGAATCCCGTATATGGATTTGGGTACCCTATGCCTATAAAACCAATATGGCGCCACTGCTCTGCTCTCGAGTAGCGAGCCTCCCAAATCCTTCCGATGGATCGAAAGGTGCCTTTCTGTAGCTCGTTTTTGCAACTGGGGTGGACGGTGCCTTTTTTGAGGAAAAAACGGGAAATTTCGGAGGGGGGGAGGTGTATTTTATTAAAAAAAGGGAAATTTTGAGAGGAAAATGGCTACCAGAGGACAGGAATGAAAGATCATGAACACCTCCGTTCCCCCATCCCCTTGCTCTTAACTCGGCTATTTCCTTGTACTTGCGAAGTATTTTAGTTATACGATTGACGATCGAGTTCCGGTTGTGTTGTGGTTCAGCGTCGGCCTCCTTTATTGCATTTGTAGGCTCAATCTCGATCCCTTGCAGATTTCAACATTCTCGGGAGGAAACTTTCATGGTGTGATCAATGAAAAATTCGCAAATTCGTTTGAAAAATATATATTGAACAGTTCTGTTCATATTTGAGCCACAAACCGTTGTCAAGCTTTGATTTTTAATGTCTAGTCGTATAATTTGATTATGAAGTTTGCAAAAAATTCCAAGAAGGATGGTATTTCTGGACCTCACATTGCCACACGTTAAAGAACCGCGAGAAATCATTCAGCACAAAGCAAAAAATTATTTGTAAAATAGTTGCCAAATGTTTTCTTGTAACTCCACAACTTAAATATTGTATATTTACAACACATTATTTTACAAAACACAAAACTGTTTGTGAATCTTGATGTTCATAACAAAATTAAAGTCTACAACACAATTCCACATTAGTTTTATACATTCCACACGAAGGTTTTGTGAAATACTTACGTAACTGTGGAGTCTGGCTTGGAGAACAGAAATATCGTGAAATACAGAGTCACTTGGTGTGGTTTTCTCGTCAGGTATGCAGCTCTACCGCGTTAGATATGTGTCTGAAACGTTATATACAAGGGTATAGAAGCGGAATTGTCATGACGTGTAACAAAGTGGAACCGCCCGAACCAGGTAAATTGACAACAATGGCCAGAAACATGGAATTGCAGTTGCTGAAATACGGGCCTTCGTGACGCCTGTGAAGCCAGCAGAATACTCCTGCAATACACTGAGAGGAAAGCTTGTTTGAACTAAGCAGTACTACATAACTAGTGACATCTGGCTTTCTGCGATTAAATATTTTTTAAGTCAAGCTTTTGTTCCGAAACACTTCATCTTAGAACCGCTTTCGTGATTGGACGATTTTTATTTTTATATATCATTTAATCCACTGATATTCAGTTTAAGGATAAGGTAATTCTCACTGGTTTGGTCAAGTAAGAAAATATCCTATCACAAAGACACACTATACCAAACTATGTTCTTCGTTAAATCTTTTTGTTATATTGTGCGAATTTGTGTGGCTAAACAAAGTTGGAGCAGTCATTCAACCAAATAGGTATTTTGTCCATGGTTAGATTTCGTTGATTCAAAAAAGTTTCGTAAACTGAAATGTATAATTGTTGTAAGTTGTTCTAAATAATTATTTTTAGCATAATTGGCCACTCTGTGGACAAAGTGAAGGAGAGAGCCAGTGGTAGCTGCTGGAACTGCTAGAGGACGAGGTTCATACGTCCAGCTTGAGCCGGAGGAATCATGGCAAAGAACCAGTGTGCGTTGCGCCTTTGTATATGTAGTAGTTCGACATAGCTTACCTCGCGGACAGTCTCCCCCCTCATTCAGGACCCACATCACCATGAGTAACTAGCTGCAGAGGCCAACTGTGAGCTCTCATTAGTATTTGGCGNTATTTTTATATATCATTTAATCCACTGATATTCAGTTTAAGGATAAGGTAATTCTCACTGGTTTGGTCAAGTAAGAAAATATCCTATCACAAAGACACACTATACCAAACTATGTTCTTCGTTAAATCTTTTTGTTATATTGTGCGAATTTGTGTGGCTAAACAAAGTTGGAGCAGTGATTCAACCAAATAGGTATTTTGTCCATGGTTAGATTTTGTTGATTCAAAAAAGTTTCGTAAACTGAAATGTATAATTGTTGTAAGTTGTTCTAAATAATTATTTTTAGCATAATTGGCCACTCTGTGGACAAAGTGAAGGAGAGAGCCAGTGGTAGCTGCTGGAACTGCTAGAGGACGAGGTTCATACGTCCAGCTTGAGCCGGAGGAATCATGGCAAAGAACCAGTGTGCGTTGCGCCTTTGTATATGTAGTAGTTCGACATAGCTTACCTCGCGGACAGTCTCCCCCCTCATTCAGGACCCACATCACCATGAGTAACTAGCTGCAGAGGCCAACTGTGAGCTCTCATTAGTATTTGGCGACAATAAGTAGTAATACTACACCGTCCCCTGTATTGCCGCGCATCTTCAGTAACCCTCAGAGCGGCACATTGCCTCTCAAGACACCTCCTATAGGTTCACACCGAGCTTCGTGGCTCCACGTCTAACACTGCTTAAGGCGCTTCAAAAAACTGTACTAGAGTGATCAGTAGGGATAACAATTCTTTCACGAATTCCTATCACGAAATATTTGACTTCAAACACTTTTAACACACCTCCTCAGGGGCTCTAACAAGCATGCTGTACAACGAGGACCAAATACAGTTTTAATTGGTTGTGAGCGAAACCGGATACTAACAGCAGCAGCAGACAGTAGACTGAAAGATGTGGCTCGATTATGAATGAACCTGCGGAGTCTGGTGTACAGCTCACCGAGTTACTGCAATTGTTGTGTCGATAGAGATCAGCAGAGATATTACAATTTAGGAGCGAGTTAGCCATCATGATAAACTGCGCCGCTGCTAAGTACACATGCTCGTGAATCGCTCGAACATTGTTCCCATTTTTGCTATGAACGATACTTAACCACGAGAAATTCGCTAACTGGAGTGATTTTTTTTTTTTTTGCGATTGGCTCAGAGTCTACCAAAGCGTGTCAGATTTACCATGTTCGTACCGACCAGACAAGATAGACAGACTTACAACTGTTTGTACCGACCAGACAAGGTAGGTAGACTTACAACTGTTTGTACCGACCAGACAATATAGGCAGACTTACAACTGTTTGTACCGACCAGACAAGATAGGCAGACTTACAACTGTTTAAGCGTAGCGTAGTATTTCCAACTACGATCGCTCATTCACTACTTTGTCACGCTCCACAGATAAGACCATCTGTTCTTTGCAAAATGATCTCACGACTAGACTTTAATTTACAACGAGCACAAAAACACCTTCCCTTTATAATTGGCCGTACATCTCTGTGAGAAGGCTTTCCATACCATGATTAAAAATTCGGAATTAAGTTACTCAGCTTCTCAACGACTGTTATTCGTGGGCAAACAGCTAAGGCTCGTAACATTTCGAATGATATAATCACGAAAATGGATCTGAGTTTAAAGGTTTTGAAGTGCTACTAGACGTTAAATATTTCCCATAATTGCAGGTGCTTTTATTTATAAAACTCTGAATAAATAGTTATCGAGTGTAAACATTCCTTGTAGTCCTGTCAAAGACAAAAGCGGCTTCCAACAGAAGTGACATCCAAATTGACCAGTTCTTGAATATTTGCAGAATTGTTATCATATGGCGAAATGATAAAGTCTCTGATACCATAATTTTTTTTCTCTTCGTGTTGTGAGGCTGAAAATTGACACTGGTCTGAAGGTATTCTTGATTTTAATATCGCATATGAACTTATCCAACTAACCAAGGACCACTGGTACAACGTTTCTAATTTTCTATACAAACAAACTCTGAAGGTTGGCAAATGAGTGCAGTGGCTCAACAGAACTCTTGATTTTCGATATTATTTATGAGTTAGGGCCTGGAAATCCGTGATAATATTAGTGCATTTCCATTACTCTTACGCCTGTTGCTAAGATGTTGAAATCAGCAAGTTGATTACACCTAGTGTCCAACTGCCCGAGGTTCAGCATTTTGTTCAGTTTGACTGTAGATCAGGGGGCACGGAGTCAGGTCTGTGTTCAGGGTGGACTGTCCCGCTGAACAGCAGTTTGTTCAGTTTGACTGTAGATCAGGGGGCACGGAGTCAGGTCTGTGTTCAGGGTGGACTGTCCCGCTGAACAGCAGTTTGTTCAGTTTGA
>NQII01011707.1:3088-22786 GCA_002778355.1 Clitarchus hookeri
CGATACAGAGCTTCAGAGTATCATTTCTCACACTTCGGCTTTTGTTTCAAGTTTATTCCTTCAAAATTGGCTTCAAAAACAGAATTTCTTTAACATGCATTTCCCTATAAAAAATTCTCAACCAGGTGACAGTCTTAAGAATTATAAAATGTGTACACTGAGTTTATCAGTCATGTAACAATTTTTATATTATCGGCTCTCAAGACCTCGCAGTTAAGAGCAACCCAAATCTTTTTCACTAACTCACTCACTCAATTTTTTGTATTTGCATTTGGCGAAAGAACACATGGAAGCTAAAAAGAACGTTGAAGCACGTCCTTAAAGTGCTCACCATACTATGAATAGCATATAAGACATTTTCCTTCTGTTGTTATAATAGCAACATTATTGCCGACGAATCAAATCACCAAGAATCTCTAAATTCTTCTTACATTGTGTCATCATATTTTATATCTTAAAAGCGCCTATTCTAAAAGGCTATGTTACAATAATTTTACACATGCGACACAGAAAAGAAATCATCTGTAACAGAGAATGAAATAAATGACAATAACAAAAACTACTTAAGCAAATAAAAGCCTATCATCAAAGCTTATTACTGCAATGATAAAAGGATAAACGCTGCTGTGTATATTCCTTAACAGAACGTTATAAATAATTGTACGCCTTTTCAGCTGTGTTTGGGTAGCTATGCCATTTTTTACTTCCTAAAGTAACGAATGTTTTGGCTAAGATTTTTATAAGACCTTCCGAATTGTATAGGCCTTTTTACCAAATTTCCTAAAACGTTTCTTCATATTGGTGGTAACAAACAAGCCCTATGTATCTAATAGAAGAGATCTTCAGAAGAGTTGCTATCATCCAGCGAATGGTTCCACTACAAAAAATATCCCCAGATTTGACAAAAATTATATTTTCAAACGATTTGCAAAATAAAACGTATTTTCGGCTTCTTCGAAAGCAGGGCGCAGCATGTCGCTAAGAGGCAGGCGCGGTAATTCCGTCGAACATGTTATCGCCGCGGTGCCAGCAGGCGCCGCTAGAGGCGCTGCTCAAGTGATTGAATTAGCCAAGTTGTTTGTGTGCCTGGAAGGAGGGACATGATGCGAGGGGGTGCAAGTTGAGTTCAACCCCCTCCCGACCCCGTCGTGTTTCGGAACCCGCCCCCTCCTCCATGCCGCCACCCTCACTGCTGCGACTAATGAAGATGTCGGCGCTAATTCCACCTCAATTAACACACTTTGCACCGTCTTCCTACGCATTCTCTATCTCCCTGCCCCCCACCAACACCTCCGGCACGCAGATAGATTGTACAGTCACATGATATCGGAAACGCTTATATCGACTGTCTGAACTCCCGCGAAGATACAACTTTCAAGTTCGCTGTGCTCCGAAACTGAATCAGTAAGTTAAGTATCTATCAGTAGCCCTTAAATCAGTAGCCCTAAAATCACTAGCCCTAAAAATATTTAAGGCTTGTGACTTTAGGGCTAGTGACTTTAGGACTAGTGACTTTAGACTAGTAACTTTAGGACTAGTGACTTTAGAGCTAGTGAGTTTAGGGCTAGTGAGTTTAGGGATAGTGACTTTAGGGCTACTGTATTTTAGGAATACTAACTTTGGGGCTAGTGAATTTACGCAAAATGACTTTAAGGCTAGTGACTTTAGGGCTAGTGACTTTAGGGATAGTGACTTTACGGCTAGTGACTTTAGTGCTTGTGACTTTAGGGTTACTGCCAGTTTGGTGAATCTGAAATTTTGGGTTTAGTGACTTTACGGCTAGTGACTTTAGGGCTACTGCCGCGCACCCATTTAAGTTCACGCTGAAAAACACTTACTGCAACTCCCGTTAATAACCACCTTCTTCCCACTGGAGAATCAGTGGAGTTCAGGTCAAATCACAGATAAATTTGTTGGTGTCAGAAATAATTACTTAGCTTACAATAATCTCAGTATTTCATATTTTTCATTGGTTTGCAGCCAAATATCACTTCTTGGCAATTATCAAGGTCTCAGTTCTAGAATGTACGAGAATTTTACGGCGGGTGCACTCACAATAGTTGCCTTGAAAGTATGGCTCGTCCTCTTCAGTTATAAACATGAAAAAGTCTCATAGGACTGGTCATAGTTGGTTAGAACTTGTTTATTCTCTGTTAATGATGCAAAAAGTCCACGAATAAATGAACCTAGGAACCTACTATATTCACAGACAATAAAAACGGTTTGCATGTATGTACAGAACAGTGTTTACAAATTTCATCTTATGTTTGGCTGCCTTCGTTGCTGGAAGGCTAAGTTTGCACTAAAAGAGGAGCAGATATATATATTTTTTTATAATTTTAAATGGATGATGTGAAACATTTTGTTTGCGTTCAAGAAGATGTCCCATAGTACGGTAAAAAATTATCTCTGAATTAAAAAGCTAATAAAGAGAAGCAGTAAATGCAGTTTACAAACACATTTTGTCTTTTAAAATTACCCGAATTATGGTTTGTTTTCACATCTTTTGAGTTATTATTGAGTCCATGAAGTAATCTACATTCGATAAACATTTGTACATAACTAGTGCCTTATGATTTCCATCACTCTAAGGCCAATTTAGACGATATCGTCGTAGTTGTAAGACTTATAGCAGCCATCTGAAACAAGATGTTAAAATTCGTGACTCTTATGCTGATAACATGTGTTACAACAATGGTGCATTGTCAAGCACTTTCGAAAATGCCAGGTGTGTTTCTAAACTGGTCACAGAATTGAGGTGACAGGAGTTGTAGGTTCGAATCCTAAAGTGAGGCTTCAACGTGTGTGGCGTTTCAGTTCTCAAATTTATATTGAGTAAGTACATAATAATCCTTTTGATAGACCTGCCGACACGAAAATGGGGACGTTAACAACCAGCCTCATCGAAACAAACAATTTTCTGGCGTACATTATGAATCCTCACGATAAATTAGGGGCACCGCGCTGGTGTAGTGGATATACTACTCGCCTCCCAACTAGGTGAACCGGGTTCAATTTACGATGGGGTTACTCCCAGATTTTTTAATTTGGGAATCGTGCGGAACGATGTCGTTGGTCAGCTGGTTTTCTCAGAGAAATCCCTCTTACCCCGTCCTTTCATTCCGTCGCTGCTCCATACTCGCCTCCCTTCACCCTGCTCTCAAGACCTCGATGTTAAGAACCACCCATATCTCTTCACTCACTCTTTCATGATAAAATTTGGCACCATCCTTCACAGACGAGTGACTTTTCACGTAGTCTCCACAGGAATAAATCAAGAAACTTGAGACCAAAAGACTGTCGTATTACGATCGCACGTGGCATGCACATTAGTCACTCCTCCGTGTGAAAAGTACCCTATGAACACACATTACTTCCTTTCACCTTCAGAAAGTATAGTAGGTTTTATCAACAAATCCTGAGGTTCGTTTTTTTTTACTAGGTAGTTTTTGCATAGGAAAACTGGCGATTCAGATTTTATCCCGAAATTTTTCTGACTAACTTTGTTTTTGAGAGATTTGTAGGAGTATATTACACCTTTAACAGCCACGTGTGTGTGATAGATAATCAACGTACAAAGGTGTCCACGTACCTGCAACACCATTTCAAACAATGATGAAGCCCCACCGAATTCAAACATTTATTTTTGTCACCACTTCAACAACATGTGGTCCGGGAGTGGCAGACCTGTCCCGTAGCCAACACGGTCACCTGATATCACGCCATTACATTTCTTCTTGTGAAACGACGTCAACAATTTAGTGTACACCACAGCTATGAAGTATCATGACGTCCTTATGGATAGGATATAGGAAGTGTGCGACAAGATAAGGATTACTTCTGGCCTTAAAGAAAGATCCCGTCTTTGCATCAACTTTGCTATTTTTGCGAAACGTTTGGGAAGCAACTAATTTGAGTACCCACTATAACTATTTTAAGGTTATGTATGTAAATGTGATAGATGTTATTAAATACACATAAAAAAATTTCAGTACAAAACCTGACACACTACAAATACAGACCAAAGGTTACTTTTCCATTTCGTGTGAGGTTCAAAATTGCCGTAGTCGAGTAGCTATAGGCTGTTCACGGTTATTTGAATACTTTTGAAATCGACCTTTAGAAAATGTCACCATCCCTTACCTTCATGTATTCAAACGAGTACACTGAGTTGTATTGGCCCAGTAAAGTTGGCAACGACAGAGGAAATGTTGTTCAATTTCTTAACGTTGTATTAAAAGCGGAGGTGAAAATTATGAGAGTACTCAAATTATTTCTTTTGTTTTCTGTTTTTAATGCATGTAAGTGAAAGAATCAGCAAATTTGTAAAATATTTACTTTTCCAATAATTTTACAGTTTTACTCGACTGACGAATGAATCAAGTGCTGAGGTTCATGGCAGTGTTAATTTTACATATGGTGGAAGAATACACCTAGTGCGCACAAGTAGATCTTAAGGAAGGCATTTAAAAGTGCTCAGTTGACCATGAACAGCCTTTGGCACTCTGAATTCCCACCAGAGCTGTCTGGGTGCAATTCCCAGAGGAGTCACGCCTACCTTCGTATGTGCGTAATGTGACAAGTTGTCATTAGCCGGTGGGTTTTCTCGAGGTATTTCTGTTTCTCCATCCCTTGCATTCTTTCGCTGCTCCACTTTCATTTAACTTCGCTCTTTTGGACACTAAAGTTTTGTTTAGGCGTCCTTCAAATATGCATGCCATCTGATTCTCCTGACTGGTAGGCAGCAAGCGGGCGTTGCGTGCATCGTGAACTGCCTACGTGCCAAGCGTGGGCCCCTAGCACTGTGACGAAACACAGAGATACATTTTATATTGGTTCTTTGTTAACAGTTATTTCTTCTAACACGACGTATCAGCCCTCTAAATTGGCAACAGTTGTCCGGAATCATTATATATATATATATATATATATATATATATGCAAACATGCATACATATATGATAAACACGTTTCAGTTTTTCATTGCAAATATTTTTTTGTGTAGCGTAGAGTATGGAGACGAAAATAATATTTTTTAATGTTTTTAATTATTTCATTTATTTTAATTTGTTTAGGAAATCCGATATTACTTCGTATAACATTTGCAGTAAATCGATTACGGATATGTTTTATTTATGTCACTGGCGTAAGTTAAACTGTGTGTATGTACGTTATTCTTCGCTTGTATTTAACAGCAAACTTCACGTACCAAATCATATTAGTGTATAACAATTCACGCTTATAATATTATTTACCATTATGTTCAAATAATGATCAAATACTCGACGTGTGGTAAAATCATGAACGTAAGTGTAGAACAAGTCTGAGTGAGAATTAATAATCCTTAGGTGACATAAGTGTCTACGAAATAATTTGATACACTGTCTTATTACAGAGAAATATTTACCATGAACACTGAATATAAACATATTCAACTACACTAACGCAGCAAAGCAAATGTATGTGTATTTCTGTCTTAAATACTTAATTTATGGCAAATATTACATGTTTTACAAATATAGCATCTACAAGATGATGCAGTGTTGTGGTAGTGTGAACAGACTTTAGAGACGGCAATAAACCAATTAAATTTCTACAATTTCTACGTTAAGTTTCGTCAAAAAAAAACCTTTAAGAACCAGCTTGGCTATAGAATTGACCACATTTGGAATAAATTCAAAATTAGACGTCATTTATAAAAAAACTTAGAAATACTAACAGTCCCATAAAGGAAACCCAACTCGCTAATCACACACAACAAAACCTAAAGTCCCACTATTACTATATATTAACTAGTATTAACTCTCACAATATTATTCAATATGTCAATGAATATTCCACTCACACTGTCTTTGTAAGTTCCAGACGGCCGAAATAAAACTGCAGCACCGAGCGCGGTGACGTCACACGCCATAAGTCACTTCGTAGGCCGCGCTAGTAGCAGCGGCGGCAGAACAGCTGTTATGACGTCACTCACAACAGCCTCAGCACCGCGCTTATAGCCACTCCGCAATAGCAGCGTTACCGTTTAAAGCAACTCGCGAGACGTAAAATTATCCAAGCCAGGTAACCAGCGTCTCTACTTCTACGCGCCTAACTTACACGTCACTCTGCAGGCAACACACAATACATAGATTGCCGCACCAACTATGTGCAATAAGCAGCTTCCATAGAACTAAATCAGCATCCTTAGGCTTATGTTGAAACAGAATTCCCGCTAAGAAAAAAATACAAGTATTTGCTTACAAGGTAAAAGAAAATTCAAACTTACAATATCAATCAATCAATAGTATGCTTTTTCGGATAAAAATATGTATATATTCAATGTAACACACAACAGTCTCATGGGAGGCATCCGCAGTGGAAATAAGACATTTTTTCCATTAAAAATAAATTAATAATTTAAATGGCAATGGCGATTTTAGTGTCACTATTATGTTAAAACCAGACAAAAGTTCAAAAGGAAAACCATAAAAGTTACNAATGGCAATGGCGATTTTAGTGTCACTATTATGTTAAAACCAGACAAAAGTTCAAAAGGAAAACCATAAAAGTTACATTTTTTTAAATTTTCCAAAACAAAATGAGTTATTTTGTAATAAAAGAAAAATTAATTTTCTGCAGAAAACTAAAGAAAAATATTAAGATTTGATATACTTTTACTGAATTCAATAGTTTTCATGTCAGATAAATCTGTAAATTNAACTAAAGAAAAATATTAAGATTTGATATACTTTTACTGAATTCAATAGTTTTCATGTCAGATAAATCTGTAAATTAAAAAAAACGTAAGACATATATCACAAAAAAAATCTAACTAATAAAATAACTAGTTAATCAATAATATTACCCCATATACTTCCCCAAAATTTGTTCCTGGTGTATCAAAATNAACTAATAAAATAACTAGTTAATCAATAATATTACCCCATATACTTCCCCAAAATTTGTTCCTGGTGTATCAAAATATTTAACTGTATTAGAAATAAAACTGTACATTGAAGTAAAGTTATTCTTACGATGTATACCTTCCGCCCTCCCAAAATCAATGAATCCATACGAGGATGCAGTTGCACTCTTATACAGTAATCAAGTTAGTTTCCTAAAAGTAATATAATATAATACCTCCTTTGTTTCAATTCCATCTCATATATTTCTCTACAATGCGATCTCGCTTAGATTAATATATAGGACTTGGGTATATTTAAAACTGAACAAATCCATTAATCAATGTGATATTAATGTAAATGTCTTGAATGTGTATGTATAACACATTCAAGACGAATTCTCTTTCAGGTTCTCATAATAGTTTTGTAAACACACATATTTTGTAACGGTGGGAGCACAGTTTCAAAATTACACTTTTACGTTCAGTTCCCTTTAACGTTAGTTAATTAAACATTAATTCTGTTTCCAATCACATTTTTACATTTAAGTTTTAGAGTAGCATTAAATGCAAACAATCTACAATTTCACACCTTAAAATTACTAGTCAGAGTCACAGAGACCAAAACACATTTATTCGCACATACTCTTGAATGAAGCCTAGTGAAGAAAAATGCTGATGGTATTGCGAACCGCCAGCGGGGCGTCTGTCCCGCCCGAGTTCAAGATTGCACAGCAAAGCGGACAACACTCAAGTTCAAGGCACGACTGCTAACTGCCATTATCTACGCCGTAGTGCACCACACATAACAACCCACTTGCAAGAGCGAAGACGACGACAGTTTCCTAACCGAGTATTCCTTTGCAACTCCTATCCACAAGCTATCCTACCGTATCGAAGAGGCTTCAACCGAATCCGTATTCTCACTGCCAGCAGCTCCGAAGACCACTGAAGATGCCCACAAAACTCTAAACAAAACACAAAATTATAAACTTCGAAATACTAGTTGAGATGAGGCCATCTCGTGTCGTTGAGATAGAGAGAGATTGTACGGTAGCGTGAACAGGCCTTAATTAGACGGCCTGCCTGAACACGCCATCACTCATGAGCAGTAATCAGAACAGCCAGTTACTTCAATCGGGACCCGCATTGCCCAAACCCCGGTAAGCAGGAATCCCCTCTACCAGTCAGGGAAACAGGTCATGTTGTGTTACGCCACGCTGATATGAGGGCAATGCAGGGCGGCGAAAGAGGTATATTCTCCATGTGACGCCAGCCGAGATGTAAGTCACACGAAGCCTGCTTACATTTATTTACCCCACATGCTCTACCATCATGAGATAACCCCAATATTTACAACAATAGAGTATAACAGCAAGAAAATCAATCTGACTGTGACTCTGCAATTTTGCCAACCAACTTTTCAGCAATAACTCAATCCCCACACTGAACAACAACGCAATTCCCACCGTAAACAATGAAGAATCTAAACGCAGTGAAAATAATAATCGAATAACATCGTTAATATTAGACGAATATCTCAAACGTAACACACACAAAATAAGTAAATGTTATTTGTAGTATTATTAACAAATTCCTTTGTAATTAATGAGTATGACGCATTCTGCGTCCCTATATTTTTATTCGTCAGAAGACACGGTCTGGAAAAACTCACAGGCGGACGACCGCAATAAATACTAAGGGTTTTGCGGACGTGCCGGAAGAATGACGCCAGGAAGGCGCAACTACGCCTCGCAGCTGCAAAGGCGTGCTACCAAATGTTCGTGCACGTGCAAATGTTCCTGCACGTGCAGACGATATCCGGAGACAGCGGAAGACACACGGGCGCGGGCACAGCTGCGTTTTGCAGCTGCCAAGGGACGCCGAGATCACACCATCGGCTGCGTCCGTCCCAGGCTGGCTACCGCAATAAACCATGAGAGCTTTTGGCGAGCGGGCGGGAATAATAGCCACACAATATCCGGGGACAGCGGAAGGAACACGTGCGCCGAACCAAGAGGCCACCCAAGCGTTCCCGCACGTGCAGAACGGAACAATAAACTTCCATGCCAGAGTCGAGGGGCGACGCCGGACCCACGTGCGCCGGAGTGCAGCACACGTGTTTTACGACCAGGGGACCCACCAAGTAGCACGTGCAGGACGAAGCACTTAAACTCTAGACCAGAATCAAGGGACAACGCCGGACCCACGCGCGCCGGAGTGCCGCACACGTGTTTTACGACCCAGGAGGACGCGGCAAGCACCCCGGCCACGTGCAGAGATGGTGCAAGTTGAATATGGCGATCGAGCCTACAAAACCGCGAGGAAAAGGGAGGAACGGATCAGTCAGTCAGACGTCGTCGAGCTAGAAGTGCGGATCGAAGTCAGGAGAAACGAGTTCGCGAGAATGCATCAAGACGTCAACGTCAGTCGGAGGACGTGAAGCGAGAGAGCGGAGCGGAGCAGGCGGGAAGAGGCCGAGAAAACGGCAGTCGGCCGACGGGAATCGTGGAGCGCGGAGTGGATCCGAGACGAGACGCCAACGGCAGTCGGCCGTCGTCAACCGAGCAGTGCTGAGTGGCGCCGAAAGGAGGAGTTCGAGTCCAGGCGTTGAGACGCCCACCAAGTGCCGGAGCGGTCCCAGGTCGCCAGCCGAGAGAAGACCAGCACCTCAAGCCAGATAAGTAGAGTCATACAGGAAGTGTGAAGAATCTCCCCCCCCCCACGACGCACATCGCCGCGTCAAGCAATACGTAGCCTACGTATAAAAAGAGGGAAGGGGCTAGTTGTCTTGTGTGTACATGTAAAAGTGACCCTGTTAAGCATTAATAAAACTGACTTATGGTAACTTGAAAACAAGGTGAATTCATTTGGTAAATTGGACCTAGGGACAATAGTGGCGACGTATTCCTACGCCCTAACACTGAGGGCTAGCATCAAGTGCTGGCGCCTCACACCGAGAGCAGATTCAATACCTACTATACGCCATAGCAATAGGGGGGTATCAAGTAGATTCACAGTACTGTTATAAATTATACAATAAGGAAAATTTTGTGTTAACTATTCATCTTTCTGTCAACTTAATCGTGTATGAAATTTAAAATGTTTTCATTCACAACATTGAATTCTAAAATGTATTGTGATTTTGCTTCGATATAGACATTCTGTGACTCATTTCATTTCAAATAAACATAATAGTATTATTTCTTGGAAAATGTTTTGTAATTGAACCTACAAAGTAACACTAGATGAATATCATGATTGATAGCAGGGCAACACAAATGGAATACCATCGTGTTGCGGACATCAACTCTAATCAAAAGTGCTTACTGTGAAAATTATTTGGAAAAGCAGAGTAGGGGGAGTTATAGTTCACTATTTTCGATTTAGTAAATAAATTACGTTGAATAGTAGTTAAATTGTAGTATATTACCCAAATTTTAGGCAATTTTTTCCTGAGTATAGGCTGGTTTGTGCATGTAAGTGACTTTTAATAATGAGCCTGTAAATATGTAACAGGGACCAGATTCCTATTGAGGTGAAGTGGATGGAGGACTCAAACATTCCAGTTTGCTAGAAACCGCGCTTATGACACTCACCAGCGCCACCGAGGTGTGTTGTATTTTCGGTGGCCCAATGGCACTAGTAAATAGCACGTACTATGAACTTTAGGCTGTAAGTCAACAGAACCCCAGATATCAAAGGGATCTCGTATTTGATTCTAAACCAGCATGTAAAATTTTGTCCGCGAATTATTAAACTGATTGAAATGATCGATCGATATCGATCTTCTTGGCCTAGCATTACACGAACCGGCCTCTGCGAAATACTTATTGCAGCAAATACAGAAGTTAAAATCAGATGGTTTATTTATATATAGATATAACAATTTTCTTAGTAAAATTTTGTTCAGGAAAATACTTTAAGGAGTAGTAGCTCCAGTGCCGTTATTTTTAGCCCACATTCCAAAGTAAAGAAGGGAATATGAGATCACATTCCTCTTTGCGCGACTGTATGTAGGTCTGTGTGTGGCTGTGTGTATGTGTGTGTACCCTCAATAACTTTTGAACGCCTAAAATGAATTTCACCAAACACGGTACACATATAGCCCTTAGTAAGGACATAACTACTTGTATAATTTTCGAACACGCCAGGTGGTTACTTTCTTGTTTTAAGATGCTATGAGATATCTCTGGAACCATTCAACCGATTTAAACCAAATTTGGCATTTTGACTCTGCATGGGGAAAAGATTTAATTAGGAAGTATATATTGATGTTCCTCCATTTGAAAAAAAAAAACACGACTAATTTTTTTTACGTTTATCTGGAAAACTACGGTATCAAATGTCGCCAAATTTGGTACATAAGTAATACTATGGTAGACCATGTAAGCAAATGCGACATAAATTAGCTGGGCACTTATTTTCAAAATGGAAGTCATACAAATATTTTAGATTAATTTGGTATATCTACCATACCATTTGGCCAATTTCAGCCAAAAAATCGGCTAGTGAAATGATCTGTCACAAATATCATATATGCCAACAAATAACCACTTTCGTCTATTATTTTGTTACATAGTGTCATATGAAAAAATTAATTAATTTGTTATCACTCAGGCAATAATTAACCGATTGTTACAAATGTTGGCAAACAAGTAGTAGTACTATGCCATACGAAGTAAAGTGGTATTTTTTAATTTCATCAGATACTTATTTTCAAAATGGCGACCAAATACTTATTTAAGCTTAGTATGCTATGTCGTCGAAACCATGTAATAAATTCCAACTTATCTTTATATGCTGACAGTATATATTGACGCGTACCGCATTGTTAGTATTTAGAAGCACCACTGTCACACCCTCTGCCCTCTTAAACCAAGATACCCAGCATATGGCCCCCAGTACATGTGCCGCCCATTAACACGTGCTGCGAGGACAGACTGGGCCCAGATAACGGATAGGCAGTTAACACGTGTCAAGGTTGTGCCGCTGGTTCCCTCCCTCACCCTGAGCTAAACAGCATGAGAACATGCACACGCGCCGAAGAAATACCAAGGTAAGCTGAGTTTCACCGATACAACACTAGTTAGCAGCGAGAGAAGGGCTGACAGGGCTGGCAGTTGTGCAGCAGACCCCCACCCACCCCTCAACAACACGCGTGAAAACATTAACATGTGCCCAGATAATGCAGAGGTAAGCTAGAGCCCCCTCCCCCTCTCTCAAACCACCAACAAGTGCGACACATGTGAGGATCTCGGGGGAAGGCACCGAAGGGGGTTAAGAATCCCGACATGTGAAGGAAGTTAAATCAGTTGCTCCGTGGCCTCGCCGCGAGGTGGAGGTCACTCAGTTGTATCCCTGCACCGAAAGGTGGCAGTCGGGTCCATGATGTAGGAGTCAGTCGAGTCAGTCAGTCCGCCGATGCCTAGCGTTTCCCACGACATCGGAAACATTAGCACGAGTACTGTAATCTGGCCTTAAGGCTCCCAACTCGTAAGATAACATCTCGGAGTTGTATATGCTTTTGAGACAATATAACCAAGTAGTAAATTGAAACACCGAGTGACTACATTATTGTTTACCCTAGTCAACATCCCAGCCGCCCATAGTCTGCGCCAGATAGATAACTCGTACTCTATGACGCTCCCTATATATCATAACACAGGGAGGCGAGAAGGGTCAATATTACAACTATTAAATGTGTCTACATAGAGCTTCTTTTGTCCCCTATTTTTTAAGATAGCCCTACATGTATAAGTAATATTTTAATATTATACCTCAGGAAACCATCAATTGATTCCTACCGTATTTGGTAAACAAGTAGTACTGCAGCAGGTGATGTAAAGTAGTATGTTTTAAGTGGGTCAGACATTTATTTTCAAAATGGTGGCCATACAGCAATTTGAGTATAGTATTCTATATCGGCGTAACAACCAACTTATTCCTACCAAACTCGGCGAAGAAGTTGTACTCTGGTAGAACATATTAATTTATATGTTTTAAATTTATTAGTCACATATTTTCAGAGTCGTGAATATATAAATATTATGCTTGGTATATTATATCTAGGAAACTTTGTAACCCATTATAACCTAACTTTGTATACTGGCAGTATCTATGACAATCGTCGAATATGCTAAAACGTAACCCTTTGCCGTTTATTTCTGAAGATCACCCCATGAAAATAATGGCGGTTTTGTGCCACATCTCGAGGACAAATCAACCTATTTCAACCTTAATCTTCACAAAAGTAGCGCTACGGTAGGCAATGCAAACGTACGTGTTTTAAGTGGCTCAGACACCTATTTTCAAAATTATGGCCTTTTTAATATTTCTGGTTAATAAACCCTATCCGAAGTTGATGCTTGGAATCCTACCAGTTAGTTGCACTATAGCTTATGCTACGAGGTTTTCTGGGTTTGAGTCATGGGTGAAGCAAGTTTGTATTTGTAATTGTTTCACTAGAGTTGCATATGTTTCCGGTTCCATCTCTAATGATATTACTTTTAACTAGACGTCAAGGTCAACCTACCATCTAAGATTTTAAGAACATCATTAACAATTATTTCCACCCATGTAGAGGAATGTGGGCTGGTTAGTTATATCAGCAACGCCTTGTTTACTTTGTGATAATTTATTATTCTGGAGCAAAATTTAACAAACTATTTCACTCTCTAACTTACTCTATCCTGTAAATAAATGAAAGAAAATTGTCTTCTTGTGTACCTGTTGATGAAATCATGATGCACTTACAGAAAGGAAAATAATTAAGGAAACGTCATCCGCCATTATGTAAATAACACATAGCTTACAATAAACCATTTTTTTTAGGTTTGTTATTTCAATATGTTTTAAGTTCGGCGTATAGCAGGAAATTGTAAACGATTCACATGGGGGTGGCGTGGCTTGCAATTACGTCCTAAGGTAATCAGCGAGAGTGAATTCCGTGCGCAAGTTTGTAGGCCTGTCAGCCACTCCACAGTGTGTCTCCCGGGCGACATCAGGCGTCAAGTTGCCTGTGTTCGTAAGTCGAGTCGAAGGTCGCGAGCCGCCCAGGGGAGCTCTGTTTAGGACCGCGCTGACGGGCAGGATGATGGCAGAGAAAGGAAGGGGGAACAGAGGCGCATAGCCACAAGCCCGTCTCGACCAATTACAGCGCTGGCGACATGTGCGGTGGGAGCGGCCGGCGAGAGCGAGGCAAACTACTACTGACAACCGAGCCGGGGGTCCCCTACGCCTTTCACGCACGCGCGCCACACGAGTCAAGCGTCTCCTAGCTCGGCGAGAAGTCGGCCACATTCCGGTGCGAACAGCGCTTCTCGAGAACTTAGGCTGGTTCCTGGTTTAAAGGCAATGAAAATACCTTAATAAAATTCGGTTTTTGAAGCCAATTTTGAAGATATAAGCTTTAAACGAAAACCTAAGTGTATGAAATGATACTCTCAAGTTCCGTCTCTACGCAAATATAACAATTTGTTTTTAAGTAATTTTTATTTAATAATTAAGTTTTCAGGTATTTCCAGGAGAAAGGCTATACATTGATGTTATAANTATATATATATATATATCTACCTTCAACAGGAGCGCCAAAAAACCGAATTTGATTCAACATGTATTTCCCTATACGAAATTCTCACTGCTTTCAAACCAGGCAACAGCCTCAAAAAACATTTCTATAGGCAAACAAATATCCATTAAAACAAAGAAAAACTTTTTTGTCTGAATGTAAGATTTTTATCCCAACGAGACTATAGCCTTGTGATTGCAATGAACTCAAGATCATTCAAGCACCGGGTGGAACATTAAAAATTGAATCTGTGTGAAATTGTTTTTTTCTTAGTATCCAGCGTGTGCTTAGACTAGAAATGGAGCTAAATATAATCAGAGGTGCTGGTAGCTTCTTCTTCCGACAGTGTTTTAAGGTCCCGTTTATTTACATTTTTGGGTCTTGCCTTATTTGGGAATCGTTCTGCTTATCTCGGACACTATCGCGTCATAAGCGGACTTAGCACAGAGTAGAATGTTGCAGGTGGTTTGGTAGGGAAAACGGGAGAACGCCGAGAAAAATTTCCAGATCAATGTCTATAGCATATGCAAATCATACTATATGAGTACCGTCACTGCTTTATGTGGAGAATTAAATTGTCAGTTTGCGTGAACTGCCCCCGATGTAACATTTTTACCACCTGAGCATGATGTCATAGCGTGCAAAATCAAGGAAATTAGTTAAATGCTGGTTTATTTTTTGTTATGTACTATTAAAATGTAANTGATGTCATAGCGTGCAAAATCAAGGAAATTAGTTAAATGCTGGTTTATTTTTTGTTATGTACTATTAAAATGTAGCGAAAATCGTGAATCAGCAATATTAAAAATAGGTCCCGAGGAAAGTAAGTTATAATATTCGTATTTAAAAGTAAACAGTAGGCATACATTTAATTGAGAAAGTTGGTAAATAACGATATCAGTTTTCTCATAAGAAAAACAATTTTTCTTGTCAGAATCGTTACTAAAATTTAACGTGCTTTATAATAAGCTACAGCTAGTTTTAAAAATCAAAGTATAAATTGACAATATTTATAGTGTATCATTCCTAGTACCAATGACGACACACGTCGTACATCACATGAAAGCTTCGAATCATGAAGGGCACTGAAAAGAGCCGGCGAAGTGTGCAAACACTAAGATGTCCTTGAAATATATGAAAAGACACAAGATAATCTATTTCAAAGTAAAGTGTGTTAGCACGGGAAATGCGGGAACCGTTTTACTGTGAAGAGGGAAGTTTAAAACCTGATGGAAATTTGAAACTGAAAAGAAGANACGAAAATCGTGAATCAGCAATATTAAAAATAGGTCCCGAGGAAAGTAAGTTATAATATTCGTATTTAAAAGTAAACAGTAGGCATACATTTAATTGAGAAAGTTGGTAAATAACGATATCAGTTTTCTCATAAGAAAAACAAATTGTCTTGTCAGAATCGTTACTAAAATTTAACGTGCTTTATAATAAGCTACAGCTAGTTTTAAAAATCAAAGTATAAATGGACAATATTATAGTGTATCATTCCTAGTACCAATGACGACACACGTCGTACATCACATGAAAGCTTCGAATCATGAAGGGCACTGAAAAGAGCCGGCGAAGTGTGCAAACACTAAGATGTCCTTGAAATATATGAAAATACACAAGATAATCTATTTCAAAGTAAAGTGTGNTTGACAATATTTATAGTGTATCATTCCTAGTACCAATGACGACACACGTCGTACATCACATGAAAGCTTCGAATCATGAAGGGCACTGAAAAGAGCCGGCGAAGTGTGCAAACACTAAGATGTCCTTGAAATATATGAAAATACACAAGATAATCTATTTCAAAGTAAAGTGTGTTAGCACGGGAAATGCGGGAACCGTTTTACTGTGAAGAGGGAAGTTTAAAACCTGATGGAAATTTGAAACTGAAAAGAAGAGAGAAAATTAATGACTGCTGCGAATCTGGATCGGGCACTGCACCAAGCTCTTTGCGTCCTAAACCTAGTAGATGTAGTTATTTAGTTCTCTGCNGCACTAAGATGTCCTTGAAATATATGAAAAGACACAAGATAATCTATTTCAAAGTAAAGTGTGTTAGCACGGGAAATGCGGGAACCGTTTTACTGTGAAGAGGGAAGTTTAAAACCTGATGGAAATTGAAACTGAAAAGAAGAGAGAAAATTAATGACGGCTGCGAATCTGGATCGGGCACTGCACCAAGCTCTTTGCGTCCTAAACCTAGTAGATGTAGTTATTTAGTTCTCTGCTTTACTTGTGGCGAAGTTCATCTTATACTTAACCATATACAGCAAAAATGTTACATAAATGCGTCATTTTTAAGAAAAGAAAGCATATTTTGCTTAAAAAAATGTATTTGAGAGGGACGAGAACGAGGCACATCAACTGAGAGAAGATCAAACTTTGAGAATAACTGCATCGTCTAAAGAAAAAACACGATAACTAGTTATTTAAGCACAAGAAATTGTTGCTGCGGGAGGTCATTTACACAGGTCCCATACCAAAAACATTGATCATCTTATCAAGAAAACGAATGAGAAAAATTTTATCATCTCTGTACAGAGTAACATTATCCTGGTGTTGAATGCGAAACAGAGCTGAATGGATATCTGAAATTGTTTGAATTTATCAAAACTGAAAATGATGCAAAGGTTTTTTTAACTGGCTCAAGTTACTATCATCTTAAAGCTAGAAGATTTTGTAATGAAATATATCAAGTTATCAGCAAAAAAACTGATTCGAAGATACATCACTAATGTGTTTGGAAATACTGTTCAAAAGGTCCAAATATCAAACAACCGGATACTTATGTTTTGTATACTGTAATATCTGAATTTGAATTTCGAGCTAACTTAAATAATTTTTTAATTCGTAGTTATCAATTAAAATCTAATCGCTGCGCAAACGGTCAAGATTCTTACGCAACTTGATAATTTGTCCCGATGAAGTTATAAGCTAGAACTATAAATTTATGAAAGAACTTGAGTTGATCGGGAATTCAATTTCTGATATCGGTTCTCAAGAGCCCGCTGTTAAGATCCGCTCAAAACTCTCCACTCCACAAATGCAGATAACACCGTATGTATCAAGAAGCCCTCTTTGAGGTTTATAAATGCTATGCGTAAAGATCTGAAACACCAGATTTGGTCACCGTACCTAATCTAAATATGTGAATGTGTAAATACCGACTATATTTAATTTCTTACTTCGTGACAGATGATTTAGATTGAAGTGAAATAACGAAATTGCTGACTATTCCTGCTGCACAATATTTAATATATGGCAATCTTAGAGGGAAATACAACTCCCCCACTCCCTCACCAAACATACTGTACTTCCACTANAATATTTAATATATGGCAATCTTAGAGGGAAATACAACTCCCCCACTCCCTCACCAAACATACTGTACTTCCACTAGCAGTGAAATCTCAATAAGGCAATATTGACAAATTAAAGGGAAATGGACCACAATGCTGTATATTTTCCTAATTTCAGTGAGAAGTTGTTTTTAAAGTATTCTTCAATATCATTTAATGACAAAAAGCAGGTACATACACGTCTTTTGAGCACCATTTCTCTTAATATTCCGAACATAGTGTATCCTGTACACAATGAGAGGATATTGACACTTCACTCTGTCTCCAGAAGTTTGTTGTAGTGTCTACATAAGCAGTTTCCCTTACGAACAATGTTGTACTACGTGTAGATACTGCCCTAGAATTTGGTCAGACTAATCGTTTGGAGAGTACNTTTCCCTTACGAACAATGTTGTACTACGTGTAGATACTGCCCTAGAATTTGGTCAGACTAATCGTTTGGAGAGTACATTATTTAAGCAAGGTACCTCCAAACGTGTCAGTGTTATTGAAGTCCAACTAGTAATACAATGGTCATCACAGCCAACCATAAAACATGGACAAGTTGTCAAGAAAGATAAAGCATTGACAATTAAATCTTTCCAAATAGTCAAGATCACGGGAGAACGGAATATAAAAATAGCTTAACCTTTATATTTTTTTTTAGATTTTTGCGGTACTTTCCACTTTTTTTTTTTTTTTCAAAATATTTTATACAAAATCAGAGACACTTGAGCAAAATATTTAATCATCAGATTACTATCAAACAAATTATAATTTTAGGCCACATAAACTTAAAAAAGAAGCCAATTAAAGTCAAATATAAAGCATAAAGTAAGATCTAAGGTCCTCACTTCAAAATGTGACACGATTTATGCTGTAATTTTAAAACAGTGATTCGTGTTGGTATGCCGTTTTCGTACTGCTGATATGCAACTGTATTATATTAAAAGTATGTAGTGAAGGAGAGGAATGCCAGTTTCGTCACAGGACCCTGATTTAAAATTAAAAATGTAATCTTTTTTAAAGTTACAGATATTATTCGAAAAATAGTTAAATCGAGAAAAAGTATGTGAAAGGAAGAAGAAAAAGAGGAAACCGAATCACTGCTGTAAGCAAAACCGATGATATTAATGAATAGCCAAAATATGTTTACAGAATAGATAATCTCTGATTCGGATAAGGGCTAGGTAACCCCAGAATTAAATAAAGTAAAAAATAATTTCATACCTTTAATGCATTATATATTTAATAGTCCTTAACTATTCATTTTGATAATAAAAGACATCTTAAGTTAACAAGAACTTTCCAATGTTTCATGTTTAATAGTATGACAGAATTTACTCGTACGTCTGATAGGTCACACAAGTCGACTGCTGGAAACACCCGTTGTTAACCCGAAGTCTCAAAATCACACAGCAGTGATGCTCCGTTTTAATTACATAGAACTAGAATCGTATTTTAAATGCCACTATTGAGCAAGATAAATTTTCCCGTCTTTGTCTTTGCCTATGGGCAACTTCAAAGCTGTACCGTACATATAGGCTACCCATAATACAGTTGTGGTTGCTGGGTTAGTGGCGCCAGTTGTTGCTGGTTACAAAATCGTGTTCAGGATCTACGTTAACAGTCAATAGTTTAGTTGTGTCACATTCAAAAAATTGCTGTCACGAATCAAAATCTAATAAGCTTTACTTATAAGTAAGGGACGCCCGATTTTGATGAAAAAAGTTTCTGCCAAGATGTAGCATTTCAAATCATTTTAACTCAGTATCGTTTTTGTGATTGGATTGTCTTAACTGTTATGTGTCTTAGTCATCTACCCGCGAACCACGGACGTTTAGTACCTGAGTAACCTAATGCCGATTGACTAAGTCAAATACACGCTGTTTTTT
>NQII01011708.1:0-21175 GCA_002778355.1 Clitarchus hookeri
TGTCCTTAGGACGTTTGCTGTTAATGAGGCACCATCTATTATATTTCGTGTCTGAGTTGCCGTGATGTGGGAGCAAATTGAAACGGTGAGTCGTGAACAGCGGATTGTGTGTTAGCTGGGCCATTTTTTTTGTCGTCTTTAATGTTTGTGTGGTGTAGATGTGTTGTCTTAGGCATGCGGTAAAAATGAGATGGTGCCCCGTGAAAAATTCGAAAAAAATTTTTTTTTACCCATATAAGGACCACCCTAATGTGTATATATGTATACGTGTACATGTGTATGTATATATGTGCTTAAATTACAGTTTTGCAAAACAGTAAAATGAGTAGCTGTCATGTCAGGTATTTGCATGTTCTCTTTTTTTTTTATAGCTGGATAGGAGAGAGAGTTGAACAAAGATACATTTGGAACAACGCTGTCTCATTTGTGAATGGAAGCCAATAAGAAGCCATAGACTAGAATTATGTCGTTAGCTTTAGAATACTGTAGAGTGCTTTTCTGAACAAGGAACTCTTTCAGGGTAACAAGTTCGCAGTTACTTCATTTTCATGCATACGAGTATAAATACATCAAAAATCCAAAAAAGAATAGGTTAACTTAAATTAATTATGTCCAAAGTACTGTCATCTAGCTGCAACAGTTTTAAAAAAACTTTTTTACTTTAAAAAAAAATTCTGTAATTAAACTTAACCCTTTTGGTTATTCTACAAAGCTTTATAAAATAATGTCCAGCTACTGTTTTCCTTACCATTTATTAGGCATGTGTGAAGGTCTTTTCTTAAATGTGAAGCAAATTCGAAGCAAGCTTACATAGTGCAAAGGAATTTCGAAAAAAAATCGAAGTCGAAGGATTTAAAAATATATATATATTAATTTATAGTGGGCTAAAGTTTTCAAGTTTATTCAACTCATTTGTACTGTTACTGCCAAAAAAAATGTATGCCTACTAGACACTTAGCAATGGATTAAAACATATTCTTATCTTGTACTGCTGAAAAACTGAAATAGTAAGATATTAAAATCTGCAAGAAAGTAATTACTATACATTTTGATACCTACAAACTTTATAAAAACTACCATACTCCATATATCCAGTCCCATTTGGTGCCGCCCAACTCCTGTGCGTGATAACTTATGACATTGCCGCACAAAATTTTGGATAACAGGATAACAGCCTTCAACAACAATCTGAAAAAAAAAAAATACATGCATACAAAATCCATTAAAAAAATATATGAAAAACGATTTATGCTGGCTGGCGTTTATAACCTGTTTAGAAAGAAAGTTTCTAGGAAACCTGTAAAATAAACGTGGATAAGGGAACAATGTATTGAGGTTCCTCCACATTTTTCTGTTGTGTTCACAATTTTTTTTTTTGTGGTAATGTGGCCTACGGCAAAGCCCACTGCCAAAACCGAAAAATAGGAGCAAAGACAAATACACTGTAATTACCACCGGAAAAACAAACAAGGAACAAAACCAGATGGGATTACAAATACTATTCCTCTCGGGAGAGGGCCGGTCACCTTGGACAATTAACTGGACACCAAACTCCCAAAATCAGATAATATCGTGCTCAAGTAAAAACCGAGCGAGAAGATCACAAACTATCCGAGGTTCATGAAAAAGTACCGAAGGGTAAGAGACAGGAAACCTCACACAAAGCCGTTGAAGGGCGACATACAACAAACTTTGATCGCCGCCAGTGGAACACTGAAACAAGAGTTGTGTCAGATCTGCACTAGGGGCGCCGCATGAGGGATTAGGGACTATATGAAGTTTATACAAATGGGACTGGTGTGCATTATGACCTGAAAGGAGACGAAAAGAAGTAACTGCTAAACTACGGGAACTACAAGGATGATATCCTTGCCGGAATGTATGAAATAAACGTGTGTATAAAGTATTAGAAACCAAAGTATAATTTTCCCACGTTTGCTTCCGACGACGTAAAATTTCCCCGTTTAATATGGGATATAAAACCGAAAAGGAAATTTTAACTTATTTCATTTTACAGTGTCAAAAAAGTGACTAGACTAATACAACAAACCATGCAAGTTCAAGTGAAGACAAAAATTTTAAAAATATATATATTTGTTGGTCTATATTTATATAAATACTTAATTCTGAACTCAGAAAACAGTAAGCATGCGTAAGGCGGTTTACATGTTTTGTTGCTGTTGACAGTCAAGTTATAGGCTTGAAACAAAAATGGTGTTTTTTATATATATACATTGGTTTGGCAGTACACAAGGTTATTGTTACTTGCAAAATATATACTCTCAAAACAGAGTTATTTTCAAAAATCAAAATGTAGGCTAATTGATGATTTAAACTTGAGTTGGTATAAAATATTTGTTTATGAACAGGAAGATTCAAAATAAATGCATGTCACAGAATAAACTTTTAACATGAAAATGTAACAAATGAAATAGTAAATACAGGATGAGTATAAAAGAAGACCCCAACTTTGAAGGTCTATAATATCAAAACCAAACAACCTACAACCTTGAATGACCAATCAAATGAACCGTGGAACCGTGAAGTTTGTTTACCATACATTCATAAATGTTCAATGGGACCACCATGAGCGGCCCGAACGACATCTACATGATAATCAAACTCGTTCCACGCTCTTGTCAGCATGTCCGGTGTTACGGTTTGGATGGCGTTTGTAACTCTCGGTTTGAGGAGGTGAAGGGGTAGCGAGTTCGTATTCGATACGTCAATGTGAAGGGGGCGGTCTGATGTTTCCTTTATCGTGCGCCACCCCATTGGCACTTAGCTGTTCACGGATACCTGAACGAGATGTTGCCGCAACGCTGGATTGGTCGAGGAGCAGTTGGTGACCAGGCTCTTCATCACAGGCCCCCAAGAAGCCCGAATCTTACACCCGTGCAATTTTTTGCTATAGGGGGTACATAAAGGATCAAGTGTTTAGTCCACCATTGCCCGGCTAACATTAACTCCGCATTTTTATTTTGTCAGTTGGTGTTGGCCAACTTGGGGTTGGTTTTAATTCCGTGCGCCGACATTACATGTTCCAAGAAATTTAATTGGAAAAGGTGGCACTTCGTAGGAACTAGTTTCAAGTTGGCTGCTGCCATTTACTGGAATACGGAGTCTAAGTGTGATAGGTGCTCTTTAAATGTCCTTCCTGTCAAAACAGTGTCATCTAGGTAAACCTGACAGATATCTGAAGGGAGGTTTTTTTCCATTGGGCATTCGAAGGTGGCAGAGGCATTACATAGCCCAAAAGACATAACTTTGAACTGTCAGGTTCGTTTCCCTTGGACACAAAATGCAGTCTTCTCTTGGTCCTCTGGGGCCACCTCACACTACCAGTACCCGCTCTTCATGTCCAAAGGAGAAAACCATTGTGAATCTGCGAGGCTTTTCACTGTCTCGTCTATCCTTGGAAGCGAGTAGGAGTATTTCTTTGTTACATTATTATGCTACAGATAATCTACACAATACCTCAGGGAGCCATCTTTGTTCTTAACAATTACAATGGGTGAATGACCACGGACTAACTTATGGTTCTATCACATCTAACTCCTTCATCTCCTTCGTAATTCCCTCAACTGCCTCATGCGAATCTAGTGGCAGTCATCTTGGTAGCTGCTTTATGGGTCTGGCATCTCCTGTATTAATGTGGGGGCAGGTCACATTAGTCCTTCCAAAGTCATCTGGTCCACACGAGAAGGAATCCCTATTTCTCTGCAGTAATTCAGAGACAGACTTCTCCTGTCGCCAGTTAAGGTTTTCTCTTTTCTTGCTAGCAGGTCTGCCAAAACTTCTGGTAAAGGACATTCAATTTGTTTTACTCTAGAATATTTTGGAGCATTTGGAAGTACAGTACCTGTGTGACCTGCTTGCAAACCCCTATCGCTGCCCCCTTCTCTAGACGTAAAGCACTATCAGACAAATTTATCATTCTGACTGGCAATTTGTCAGAATTTGAAGAGACCAAATTCCTTGCTACAATGACTCTGCCTGGCAGGATGCCACCTTTCTGTGCTGGCTCAATTAGACCTAAATGTCTGACAAATTTTCCTCGACATCTGCCGATGTCGTATCCCGCAAGCAAACTGCGGGGGCGCGACGAAGTAGCAAAGGCTGACATAATCACCTCTACGAGTCCCAGAGGAGTTGCAACATGATTTAAGCTGTCGAATTTGTTGTCCTTAGGACGTTTGCTGTGATGAGGCACCATCTATTATATTTCTCCGTGATGTGGAAATGGTGAGTCGTGGACAGCGAATTGTGTGTTAGCTGGGCCATTTTTTTGTCGTCTTTAATGTTTGTGTGGTGTAGATGTGTTGTCTTGGACATGCGGTAAGTAAGTGTTTTTTTTTTAATTGTAGTTTCGGACGCCAACCCAAATTTGGTTTCGGCTTAACTTAAACCCTAGCTCTGCTGTGTGTTTCCAGTTTTAACGTGTAGTGTCTAGTTTTGTTTGCTGCCCAAGAATATTTCATCCTTTTGTGTTTGTTTATTATAATTTTAATCGCTGCAGTTTTGGCGGGTCATTTGACATCCTCCACCAATACTACATTTTTTAATTTTTTTTTAAATAAAGGTTTTAAAATGTTCATTTTATAAAAAGGAAGTTTTACTGGACTCTTAAGGCTGACCTCCTTTTTTGTTATTCCTCATATTTACAAGTCTAGTCAGCTAAACGCTTTAATTGTATTCTGCAAATTATAATTGTTTTAAATAATTGTATTCTATTGGTAATTTGCATATCATGTTTTAAATATTCTCTATTTTACTGAGCAATTCATCGAGTTATTCTACGTTTTGTTATATGTTTTGTTAAATTTAAAATATTTTTTATGGACCTGTAATCTAGTAACGTTTGTGATTATCATCTTTAATAAATGTGAAAGTTGTTTGTAATCATTTTTAGGGCGNTTAATAAATGTGAAAGTTGTTTGTAACCATTTTTAGGGTGCTGTCTGTCATTATAAATATTTATTTGGCAAAATACAGATATTAAATCAATTTTGTTGTTTGTAATTATTTGTGCTCCGGCACACCATGTTGCATCCAAATCCTGCTTCTCTGGTCGCACTTGTAGTAACATTGGGGTATTCCCTCCAGCAGTCATCGACCTTCGCCCCTCAAGATTGGTGTTTACAGGTTTTCAGAGTGTGTTCTACTCTCACCTGCCTCTCGCGCCCTATTGTCCCGCTGCGGCTTCTGTTGCTGCGGCATTTGTTGTTGGCAGTAGGCTCTCAGGTGCCCCGGCCATCCACGTGACCAATACTCAGGCCATTTTGGTGGGGGTCGGCAAAACTGTGTAGCATGGATCTTAGAAAGATGTCCCTTAAGGCCATCTGCATCTTCTTCAATGTCTCCTTTATGCTGCAGTCATCTTCGTCCAGCGTCACTACCTGTACCGGACATCTGGGTGTGGGGCCCTGTTTAGCTGACTCCACTTCCAGTGCTCAGGTCAGAGTGTTCTGCATGTTTTGGGCTGCAACCAGACATACTGCTTGCTGTACCTCTGTGTCGACGATGGCATAGATGAAAAAGCCAACTGCGATGATGTCGCACTGGTCCTCGAGGCACCCTTCCAGAGATAGATGGGAATACCGCACAATGTTTTGCCATAGCTCCTGCAGTGGCTTCGCAGTTGGGAATGGCGGACATGTCGCACATATCGATCACTGAAACGTAGTTGCAAGGCCGACACCAGTGTGGGTTACTCTAGTCTATGTCTCTCTGGCAGAGATTGTAGCATGCTCATTGCGGGGCCTCTCAGTACAGCTGTAAGGTATTAAGCCCGCTGATCAGCCATTCAGGGTGGCAACTATTTGAAACTGGTGTTGGTACTCCTGCCAAGAAGTCTGGCCATTGTAAGGGGTGGGCTTAATTGAGCCCCCCTTCCCCACTNAAACTGGTGTTGGTACTCCTGCCAAGAAGTCTGGCCATTGTAAGGGGTGGGCTTAATTGAGCCCCCCTTCCCCACTCCTGGCTGCACAACACCAATGCTGCAGAGCTGCTTGCTATCCTCCGAGGTTGCTGCGTTGGTTATGACTTGTACTGCTTTCTCACTTTTCGGCTGCCGATGTGGCGTAGTGAAACTCCGTTGCTGTTGAAATTTCATGCTTTCTTTAATGCCCTCATTTCCTGTTTCATTTCATCTTCGAGTCAGTCAAGAAACCAAATGTAACAGACGAAAAAGTAAATGTGGCAGAATTTTCTTGTCCACATAGTCAATTCTCTCATTCACTAACTCACTAATGCCTTCTATTTTTCTGTCTACATTTACATTTAATGTGTCAATTTACCTATCTACAAAATTACTTACTTTAGTTGTTTGGCTATTTACATTCACGTTTGCATTTTCTATTACAGAGTTAATTGGGGTATTTACAGTTTCATATACTCTACTAANCAGTCAGTTCTTTGGTTTACATTGTCTGCTTTTTCATTTACACCGTCAATTTTCTTGTCCACATAGTCAATTCTCGTATTCACTAACTCACTAATGCCTTCTATTTTTCTGTCCACATTTACATTTAATGTGTCAATTTACCTATCTACAAAATCACTTACTTTAGTTGTCTGGCTATTTACATTCACGTTTGCATTTTCTATTACAGAGTTAATTGGGGTATTTACAGTTTCATATACTCTACTAANTGGCTATTTACATTCACGTTTGCATTTTCTATTACAGAGTTAATTGGGGTATTTACAGTTTCATATACTCTACTAACTTGCTTGTTTACGTCTTACTTTAAACTATTTACACTTGCACTCACATTTATAACTTGGCTACCTAGCACCTCAATTAGCGCTCGCAGTGCTTCTAGTTCTGCAGACATTTAACTAGTTATCATTCACTGCAATGGTTATACAAAACCATATTAAGGTTTCGGCCTACAACTATTACAGTTGTCTCTGATTACTAGTCTAACTTGACTTACTATTGATTAATTAATAATTGCCTCCATCTCTCTTCTGACACCAGTGTTACAAGATGCCAGAGGGGCGTATCCCAGTTTGTAAGGAATGGAGGTCTTAATAAAAATAAAAGAACTACATTTGATTTTAATTTATTTACACACCTATTATTTACAACATTAAATTGTCTATCTCAAGTCTTATTAAAGTCCTTACCCATATATATGTTTGGTTAAAGTCAATTAACTCACACTCATCATTAACACATGTTCAGTCTATCTGTTGCCATAATTTGAAATATCTTACACTGACGCGTCCAGTTCAATAGTCCTGCCTGCCGGTCACATTCTTCACTGCACCGATGTTCGCAGTCACAGATTTTACTCCTGTCTGTCACTTCTGTCGCCATTCGTTGCTCTTTTGGCTCGTTGTCTATCGCTCACGGTAGCACAATCACCCAAACTCCCGACTCTCATGACCTACCGGCTCGAGAGACCCGTCACTCTTAAATATCAGTTCCCTTATGTGAAAGGTTTGCCGCACTCTTGAATCATGCTGAGAAAATTTAGGTCATTAAACCAGAACATTCATTAGATAAATGCAGGAATGCGCAAGCCGCAAAAGTCTTATCGCGACTGCACACTTTTCGTAACAAGATGCGTGCTTCTTGGGATATCACTCGCTTGACCTTCAAACTTTGCTCCGTTCTCGCGACCAGAACAAGGCAAGGTGAGCAATGAAGGCCAGTGACACATAACAATGCTTTTAAAAAAATCTAATAACTTTAGTGTCACTGATAAAAATATCTTAAGACATGGGAATACTATTTCACCATTGCTGCCAACTGTCCACTTGCTAGTGTCAGCAGTGAAAAATTAACACTTTTAATTACACATTTGTAGTGTTTTATTGCATGTTATGTGACACTATTGCAGACACGCAAACTACAGACAGTGGGATCTGCCAATTACAGTTGGGTGTTCCTTATAGCACCAATTATGCTACTACATTGTTGACTCTGGAAAATGTGGTTATAGTGTAAGTAGTGCTTCTGTTACATGCTACTTGGCTGTATCTTTCCTCAAGCTTGCAGCTGAACATCAGATGTCATCATTGTTTAGTGATTATCAGAACGAACTAAAGTGAATATCATATTGTGTGTTTTCGGCTCCTTTTGTCACATTTATGATGTCAGATAATAGTTTTAAAATATTTATATACTTGTTAAAGGGCGGTATATCTTTTTAATTACATTATACTAATAAACATGTAAATTTAGAAATTTGGTTAAGCAATGGTTTTTAACTTTCACATTTACGCAGGACGTGTATTTCGACTATTTTTTTTTTTTTTGTGAATCAACTTTAAATCATTATGTGCACGACATGTGCCCCAAAGGAGATATGAAGCCCGACTGGTCGTCTTTGAAGCCAGGTGACATCCCTTCTAGGAATACGTGAGATACAGAGAGAGCAGTTTAAACATAATGAAGAATGGTCAAAGTTGTGAGAAACGAAAACGAAGCCGGCTGGCAGCGCAAGCCAGTCTGCCCCTAAACAAGCGGTGGATACCACCCGCACACCAGCCAAGCTACCCTGCTGCCTGCCACCTTCAGAGATGGCAGCACGGTCGCTGCCTGACCCGAACCGAGAGGGGGTAGTGGCCGAGGATAGCCGAAGGGCGGAGGGGCCTGCCAGCAGAATATAATGCAGTGTGCCCGGCTGTGGCTGGGCAGCTCTAGAGATTGTAACCGTTCCGATTTTCTGGAACTGTTCCAGAACGTTCCAGTTCATTAAAAAAAACGCTCTTATTAACTGTTCAGTTTGGAATGGTTTATAACTTACTCAACGTGTTCGGTACGTAATAGTGGTTTTAGTAATTAGGTAGGGAGATACATTATACAAACAGTTCCTGATTAAATGAATGTATTACTNCGGTTTATAACTTACTCAACGTGTTTTGTACGTAATAGTGGTTTTAGTAATTAGGTAGGGAGATACATTATACAAACAGTTCCTGATTAAATGAATGTATTACTGCTGTGATGCAATAGCAACTAGTACTTCATTGTATGTAAGAAGATATTGTGAAAAAAATTCCATTCATACTCGTGTAATTTTGTCAAAATTTAAATTTTGGCAAAAAAACTGAGGATTAACAATCATTTTTTACATTTTCTTGCTCTTGAATTATTTTGTATTTACTCTTTAAGGCCATAGTATTTCCAGTCACTCAACTTACAATACACAGCAGAATTATGTCCACAGAAACAATGCAACAGAGATGTTTTTAGTTTGAGAAGAAAAAAACTATTAACATGTATTCTATCATATTTAATCCTTTCAAGTATGTTCGAGCGAAACATTTTGAACTCAAAAAAAATCCTCCTGTTATAGTGTTTGTGTGTCGATAGAACATTTCAGGTCCACTGTGGGTTTGGTATTATATTTCATGCGTTTTCAACAGTTTACAACAGTTCCGATACTGTAGATCGTTCAGTTCATTCGCCAGAACCGTTTGCGAGGCTACAACTTCGAGACTGGACAGTTCCAAGCTGTGAACAGTTCCATCCAATCGTCGGAATCAGCAACACAGTGTACTTAAATAATACTCATGGTAGACAAATTTTAAATGCGTGGGTTATAATTTTTTACTGATTATATAAATTAATTTTGTGCATTTTCTGTATGGAAGTGGTGGAATAGTGTAGCGTTCCGACGGAATAGTTTATTTAGCTTGCTCTGAACTCTAGTTTCAGTTCCTCTCTCTGGAACCGTTCTTTGGAACCGTTCCGTGAAATATTCCCCAACCCTAGGTAGCTCGCCCTAGCACCATCCAGTACTAGGACTCTGTCAATCCCTCCTCCCTGAGGAGTCAACACCGCAAGTTGTTTCATAGCTCATGTTACCACCAGTTGTGCTAATACTCTCTGTTACAGCCACAGTCCTCCTGAGAACTCTCCCGAGAGCATCCAGAGTTCTACCAGCATTTTCAGTCCCCTATGCCTTCTTTACCAGTGCAGCTGAAGAGTCATCGCTACCCCTGACATTTGCCGTCAAAGTTTAACACACGCAACACATACACCACAAGTGGTGCCCCGAGTCCCTTCAAGACTAACAGCCGCAATTAATGTTTGGTTGTTTTCACAGCTACTTAATTGTTGCTCTCCTCCGCTCTTCAAGCCAGGCTCTTGCAGCCGACAGGCCCCTTCATCTGTCTTGCCCTTTGACAAAGTCCATTGAACGCCTAGTGTGTGATAGGAGAGGAGATAGTATGGGTCACTGTGCTCTTTTCAAGTGATAATAAAACACATATTCCAGCTTACTTCTGTTTCCTCCCTCTGAAGTGAATGTGTGCCCTTTCCCCAACCTGGTAAGTGTGATCCCGGAAGGAAGCGGCAAGTAACCTCGTATTTGGCAACTGTTTACCAACCTAAAGTAGGACTGCAGGCAGCACCTAACCAGGACTGCACGTATGTCGCACGCACCACAGGTTCGACAGCCCCACATACTGTGAACCTGGTACCTCGGTGCTAGGTACATAGGTGCTTTAGAGCCACAACCACTAAAAAGACACAACAAAGCATCTGGGCCAACCAAGTCAGCTAACCCACTCCCTCCAGAGCATATAAACTTGCCGGTTGTGTGTCAGGCTTGGCAAGGACTGTCACAAGCACTTCGGGTTTGCACTCTAACTGGGGAATTGTTGCCTTCCGCTCTAAAGGGGTGAACATTAGAACCTTCCTGCTCATGACATTCACCCATTTACGATGAAGCAGGAGAAACTCCCGGCGGACAGCTGCTGTCCTCACTTCTAATCATCCCCTTGGTATTCAACCCATACCAGCCTTCAGCAATTTAACGTCACGGGAAAGAGCACAGGCCGCCTGACACCTAGTGGAGCCTCACTTCACTACCCTCCCCGCCAACCTCTTTGGCCTCCAGATTAGGGTTCCCAGAGCTGCCCATTCTGCAGTGGAACTACTGCGTCACCGTGTTGCAATACCACTTGGGATAGACCAGACAGCTGACCAGTCCATTGAGACGTCACTGGCCATGACGTCAGTGCCAGCCAACCCCTTTCCTGCCAGCACACCTGCACGTCATACATGGGACCAGACGGGGGATAATCTCCCCACCCACGATCTCCAGCAGAAGCCAGCACAGGAGAAGCAGAGCCCTCGTCTGTCCCGGGAACAGGCTCCAGTGGTAAGCCGACAACGACCCTTACCCCAACCCCCCTGGAGGCATCACCTCGCAATCACAGATTTTGTGCCCTGCGGGTGGCCTATTTGCCGTGCCCTCTTCAAGGGACCTGTGCTAGGTCATCGTCAAATAATGTCGACGCCTCCTCAGTAAAGCCTGCCCTGAACCTGCACGCCTGACTTGCGCAGAAATAAAAAACCTCTTGACGTGACATCTTACTTTCCTGGCCGTCACACGTCACTGTATTCTGAACTATGAGTAAAAAGGTACAGGAGAGTTGCCACTGGGGAGCACTGGACGCGACTGCTTCTTGTCAACAACTGACTCCACAGTGAGCAAGCAGAAAACAGCTGACATCCAGCGCTCTCCAGTTCTAACTCTCTTGCACCTTTATTTTCTCTTTTTTCAGAACTTGTAAAAATTTAAAACCATTGCTTCCAACTTTATTGCAGTGGTAAATTTACATGTTTATTAGTAATATTTCATTTAATAAGACATCACATTTAACAAGAATATAAATATTTAAAACTCACTATTATGTGACATCATAAACTTCACACAGGCAAGGATTGGCGTCCTCTGGTTGAAGGGGGTGTATTGGGGTCACAATTGCAGATGGTGTTCCCGCTGCTGAACGGGAGCGTGGGAGAGCGCATGTTTGGCTGTAGCGTCACCCACACTGCCACCGGCCGCATCTCCATGCACGAGCCCAACCTGCAGAACATCCCGCGGGACTTCGACATATCTCCTCCGGAGGGCAGCCAGGTGCCGATCAGCATGCGGCTGGCCTTCATCGCTGGCGAAGGTAACATTTTTGTTTGACTCTTTCCTGTTCCCTGAGATCTACTTACTGTATCCTCAAAGTGTAGAATCATCAGTAACCAAGCAATCTGTCAGATACCATTAAAGAAAATTTAATAAAACATGTGTCTGAATTGCATTTACTAATTGTTGTCTGACAACAGATGTGTTGCATGAGTGAGATGAAACTTATGGTGTGTTTTTGCTGCCAGAATTAACAGTAGTTGTATATTCGTTATGTTCTTGATTATTAGCCTGGGTTTTCATCTGCCACCATTCCTGTATCATTTTATTTGGGGTTACTTAAGCACATGTACGAGGACTAAAATATAATTCTGATTTCGGTTATTTGTGATTAGCTTCGTGTAAGATCAGAATGGAAGATTACCTTATAGGAATATGTACCTTCTGTCCAAAAGGAATGGGCAGGACCTCATTACATCCACGGTTTAGTAGCTGTTCATGTCTCAGTGGGAAGCCAGTTCCACTGCTGGCAGTAGTCTATATTGGTGCAAAATGTTACTGATCATCCTTGGGTTATTTTTGTGGTTCCTGTGTTGTTCGCAGTGTTGGTATATTTGCTTTTATAATCTGACAAGAAATATTTTTCCTGACTTATGTTTCATTGTGGTTTTTGTCCTATTTTTGTGCGTGTTTTGAGTTTTATTGTTCAGCTGTGTCCACTGATATTGTTTTTTGCACTGTGTGGTGTTTTCGTTATAGTCATCGTGTTCTTTTCTTTTGGTTTGTTTTCTTTTTCTGTCCTGTTTTGCAAAAATAAGTTGTTCGTCCATCTTATTGTCATTTTATTTATATACATATTTATTTTCTATTGACAAGGAAACAGCTTTTCGCAATTATCTGTCCATGGTGTTGTAAAAGGTTTTTTCGTCTTTTGTTTTGCTCAGTTTTATGTGTGCATGCAAGATTTTTATTTAGTTTCATGGTCAGCAATGGACACAGTCCATTCAAACCATCATAATAACTGACAGAGAACTGAGAAAAGACTTCCTGTATCCTGTAATATGCCACATCATATTCTTTCAATTCCCGCTTGCTGGAGTCTGATTGTGCAACTGGATCAGGTTCAGATACTTGTGCTGCTAGCAGAAGATTCTCTTCAAATTCAACTTTCAGTTGTTGCAAGTCTCTGCAGTGAGTCTGGAATAAACCTGCACGACTTGAATCCACTCGCTCTGCTCTAAATCACTGATCCTGCTCGGAGGACCAAAATGTTAACCATTTTTTCACTGAGTTTGACTGCATGACATCCAGCCTGACAGAATGTAAAAACATCATTCAGTTTCACTTAAAACACCAGAGTTTGTCGTGGTACGATATGGCGGCACCCACGATAAACAACAAAACAGTTGGTGGCAGTGAAACATAACCGCACGCACACAAAGTTAATCCAACAAAACAACCAAGAAGAAAGAAATAACTGTTTGCAACTAACTATAAGTCCTGACACACATAACCTAACAATTACTGTAATGTTTGTTTACTAAAACGTATGATACCTGAGAGGAGAGTGAATGAGTGACGAGCGCTGCAACTTTCCGTCTGTCCAGTCCAGCGCTCGGAGCAAGGTGTGGCCTCGCTTCCTCCCCTTACACGCCTGACAAGAGGGGAAGTGGTTGTGGTTGCGTAGCAACTAGAGTGCCATCCTCGCATTTTCCTCTCACTCGATAGGCGGGTTTCAGCTACCCATCGGTACGCTCTGTTGTTGTTCATCTCGGCCAGGCGCAATGTCGTTTCTTCCCCTTACACACATGACAAAAGGGGAAGTAGTTGTCTGGAACTAGCATACCGTCCTTGCATTCTCTCTCTCTAGGTCTGCGGATGTTGGCTACCTTCGAGTACGCTCGGTTGTAGTTCGTCCCGGCCAGGCACAATGTTACTTCCTCCCCTTACACACCTGGCGAGAGGGAAAGTGGTTGCCAGCAGCTACAACAGCACAACTTCCCACCTTCGTTTTTTCTTGAGGGAGGGTAGCTACAACTTTTTACGGTACTTCCAGCTTTGGTTCTTCCCCTTCTGTCAGTTTCACGTGTTATGACGCGGCTGGGGTTACGGACGACTCGTCAACAGTTTTCCATTGATTTAGTTTTTTTAATTTATTGTGACACTTTTATGCTGCGGAAATAATTATGCAATAAAACACAGTATACAAATATTATGGGAATTTTGTGATTTTGTACTTAATGAAAAAAATTTCAATGGTGCATACTATTAGTAGAATGTTAAAATCCAATACTTTTGGATATTCTCATGCGATACTCAATACCATAAAGTATCAATGGTATCAAGGTATCACAGCATTGAGGATCCAGTCCCTAGTATTAATGACAGTGAGAATAAATGCTATACACCCCATTATTGTTACTACCTAATGATTTCATTTCAGAAAAATTTTTTTACAAAAGTCTTACCTTGTTAATTTTATGATGTATTATGCAGGAGGAAATTTATTTAATTCTTTAACTCAATAGTTGAATGATTTGGGTTTCACGTAGCATAATTCCCTGTGTTTTGTGGCAGGAAACTGTTACATAGTGACTTGTGAATACAAAAGAATAGCAGCTTTTATTAGTGTACAAATTCCTAACTCTTTCATTCATTGTTATGTCCTTCATGTAGTAAACATTACTCCTGAAAGTACTACTAAATAACTGACCATCGTGTTGAAATTTTTTGACAGGCCTTTATTATATAATTAGATGAAAGTTTGCTTCATCATCAAAAATTGCAACAATACGTACCAAGTTTTTCATAGTACCATAGAAAAAAAATACAAATACAGATTAGCAAAGTAGTGACTGTTACACAAACAGAACCCAAATCACAGGTACTCAACCTGTCTGACCATAACCTCACTTTGTGTGAATGCAAACTTCTTGAAAAAGGTCTCTCATTTGCCCCATCCAGAAAATTTGACCATTTTGCAACAGTGAAAGATGTTCTGAGGTTTGTATGCAACCTTCGCCTCAAACACTTCTTTGATAATTTGTCCACCCCCAAGGACAATGACAGTACCATAGACCCAGCTTTAACCAAGTTTGCCCCACCATGCATGTGAGACCCCCTTCCACTGCCACCTTCTTATCCCCTCGAACAGTTCATCTCATTCATAGTGATCAACATCTCAGACCCAGCTTTTGTCACTTTGCTTCCTGACAACAGCAACACCACACCTGCAGAACAGAAAGCAATCGGAGACCTCCAGAATAAAAGGGACATAATCATATTATCAGTAGACAAAGGCTCCATCACAGTAATCCTTAACAGACATGATTACATGCTTGAAGCAGAAAACCAGCTGAAGGAATCATCCCCCTACCGACCCCTGCCAGAAGACCCCACAGCCGAATTCAGTGACAATATCAAACAGTTTCTTTCATCTCAAGGGCCCCTCCAGAGTCTTTCTCACAAATCCATCCAACTTTTAACCCCAGAGAAACCCACCACACCTGTCCTATATTTGCTTCCTAAAATCCACAGAAGACATCGGCCTCTTCCAAGATGACCCATTGTATCGGGATGCGGCAGCCCCATGGAAAGGATCTTTCTTCTCTTATGGAGGTTCATCTTCAACCTTGGGTACAGATGTTCTCATCATGCAAGGACACTGGCCACTTCTTGGAACATCTGAAAAATCTGAACATCATCCCTCAAGACACTAAACCAGGTTACTATAGATGTCACATCACTGTATACCAATATTCCTCTTTCATTAGGACTGTCTGCAATAGAATTCAACCTCAAGAAAAGACCCCCCAACAGCAAACCTTCCACAGTACTTATGGTCGAACCGGCAAGACTCACACTAAATAATTACAGTTTCAGATTCCAAGTCAAGCTTTACCTCAAATTAAAGGCACAGCCATGGGCACCTGCATGGCCCTTCTTACGCCAGTCTGTTCGTGGGTAGACTGGAGCAAAACTTTCTGAGCCACCAACCAATTCTGACACTCTGCTGGATGCGTTTTATAGATGACATCTTCATGATCTGGGAATCAACTGAGGACAATCTCATCCACTTTCTCAACAATCTCAACTCGCACAGTTTGCTTAATTTTACGTGGACCTGCTCTAAATCACACGCCATATTTCTGGACCTGGAGCTAGCTCTTCACAATGGCAAAATTGAAACAACTGTTCACATTAAACCCACCAACTACCTTCAATACCTACATTTTGACATCTGCCATCCATTCCATGCCAAGAAATCTCTGCCGTAAAATTTTGCCACCAGAGTTTAACACATTTGCTCCTCCCAAAATGACTTAAACAAGCAATGTGATATAATAGCCAAAGCATTCTTCGATATAGGCTACCCTGAATCCCTGGTACACAAACAAATTCAGCATGCCACTTCAACCACATATCCTCAAACTAATATCAGTAACTCGGATATTCCTCTGTTTTTCCCCTACCACAAGGTCATGGACAAACTCAACCATTCTCAATTGTGGACACAAAATTCTGGCCTGTCACCACTCCTTCAAAACTTGTTCTCCAAACCACCCAGATTGGTCTTCAAACGACCCTTCAACCTTCAAAACAAACTGGTGCACCACAAATTGCCACCCAATTCCACAATCAGCAATATCATTACCACCAGGGGATCTCATCCTTTCAATAGCCCACATTGTAGCTCTTGTGCTATACACCAATCTTCCACCTCCTTCAACAGTAAGCTCACCAATCATCAGACTTACCGTATCCAGCGCAGCTACAACTGTGCAACAGAAAATCTTATCTGCTAGCTACAATGCAATGCAGAGTACATTGGCTTCACCACCAACATTCTTAGACAGAGAATGAATGGCCATAGAACGGACACCAAACAAGCCATAGCTGGGGCAAATGTAAATTTGCAGGAGAAGCCAGTTGCAGCACATGCAGCATCTCACAACCAGACTTTGACTCCTGTGACACAACCAGAGTGGTGCCGGCCCTATCACCTTAAAATAGTGCAGAACTGTGACGCTGGAAACTGACCCACCAGTACATTACCAAATCCAGACAGACACCTGGTTTAAACATAAGATAACCACTCTGCCACATTTCAAATTTCCCGCCTCACCCTAGTTCGCTTCCTGGCCACTAGCTTCACCGTTTGCCAACCACCGCTCACCAGACTGCAGTGTGCCAATATTTGCATGTGCATCCGCGTGGAATATGTGTTCTTCCAACTTTTGTTTTTGTGTGTGTCTATCTACGAGTTCCGACCTGTGAGAACTTGTGCATTCTGTCTACTTTTATAATATAATCAAACATTCTGTTAGATAGCTTATTTATTGAAACAGTGGTCCAAATTTTCAACTTAGTTTGTGTTGACATGTTATTTGAAGAACATGCTCAGACCATTAGGAATAAACGGGTAGCTGTCAGTTTTGAAAATGGGCTAATGTAAATGAGATCTACATTTTCATTTTCCCTCTTGTAGTGACGTGTAATTTGGGTGCTGTGACATAACTGCTAGTGCAACTGATATAGTAGTCTTAAACGTAAAAATATATAAGTCTGAAAAAATTGTGTAACTAAATCAATGACAAACGAGGATAGTTGTAATCAAAATAAAATTGTGTTACAAAAAGTAAAATCTACTGATAATTAAAAATAAAATGAATTTTCATGGTCATTAAAATGCAAGGATTGTAAATCAGAAAGTTGGGCTGATTTAAAATAAAATAAATTGAAATGTAAATTGTAGGTTTAACAAGATTGAGGAAGCTTTATCTGATTCTATAACAAAATTGTATTGTTTATTTTCCCAGAATACCGTTAGAGTTGTTATAGGCTATTTACAGTAAAGTGAGCACCTTTTGAAGTCTCATTTGAAATAATATTAAGTAAATATGTTTTATTATACCCTTAGACGTTAACTTTGAGTCTGGTGAAATATATAGACTATGTTTATTACTTACATGGCATTATCTATTTTAGAAAGTGGTGGAAGGATATAAAATTGCTAATAGGCAGAAAGTAATCAGGGCCTCAGAAGTGCTCACTTTACCATGAACGGCCTAAAATGAAGTGCACTTGAATACTCTATTGCACAGTCACAAGCCTTTGCTTCTCATTCTCAACTCTAAACTGCTATCATTAATCACTGAATTATAAGGGAGGGGAGCTTTGTCATGTGCAAAGGTATTTTGAATGCTAACAATCTGACTTTTGTTTTGCATGTCAAGTTCTGTAGCAGAAAAATATACAAACGGTAAACGGCAGTTTCGTGAAAGGTGCAAAGACAAGAGTTTCTTTGTTTATCAAGGTGTAAACCTTTGAAGAAGAAATTTCACATAAGGAATTTTAATTTGTAATGTTCCAGATTAAGCATTTTTTCCAGAAAATACTGAAATTGGATTGAACACATAGATGTAACACAGCTTTGAATTAAAAAAAATGAAGAAATACCGATAGAAATGAATTTGTGGTTTTGCTGAAAAGTGATGCTTGAACTATATTTCATTGCACAGCACACATTTTATACCAAAAATTTCCTTTTATAGTTGGTGGTTTAGGGGGTGGGAACTACTATGTGAATCAGGGTTTGGTACTTTACAATAAAAACATTATCAACACGTGTTTTTGATATAACCGATGTGAATTATGTTCACAGTTTGCACTTGATATCCATTCCATGTAAATGGTGCAGATTTCTCTGAAGTTGTTTGTTTATGAAAACTTGCAGTAATGAGGAATGTACTGTCTATCAACAAATGCAGTAACCATAGTACTCTCGTCTTCTGCTCGGCTATCGTTCGGCACAGCGCAACTTTACTTCCTCCCCTTACGTACCATGTGAGTTGGCAGGAAGTATTTGTTTTCACCCTCTGCTATTTTTGGGCATGCTTGGCTATTGCTTGCCAAGATCAGATATGATATCACTCCCTCTACCCTTACACACCTTAAGGGAGGAGGGGGGGGGGTTCCTAGTAACTAGCATAGCATTCTCTCTTAGTCTCCTTTCACACCTGGCAAGAGAGGGGAAGTGTTGCCTAGCAACCAGGGTGGCATCCTCACATTCTCCCTTTCTCAACCATCTGGTGGAATGTGGGTAGCCTCCATGCAGGGTCAAATTTGCACCATATTTGTGGGTAGCAGCAACTTTTTGACTATCCTCAGCTGCCTTCAACTGCAACTTGTCTCAGCCTGTACCACTTTGACTTGTCCCCTCCACGCTTTATGAAGGGGAGGATGATGGAATCAACCTCCCCAGGAATTTGTTTGTGGAGGGGCGTTTGGAGTAGGGTGCGTTCCTACATGTTCTGGCTTGGCTGCAGTGCTTGAGACCAGTTTCCAGGCGGTGAAAATGTTTAGCTCTTTTCGATACTTAAAAATTACTATGCGACCATTATGCAGTGGTGACCATTATGCGATGAAATATGGTAATTTGGTCTGTTTCCCACACTACTCCTGCTTATAAAATAAATAACTATGGCTGTGCCGAATTTGCCTATGTTGACAGAATCAGCACTTCTGCTGATGTGTGAGCAGCAGAAAATGTTCTGCAGATTTGACAAAAAAAATGTGGTTAGTTCCGAGTTGAGTTTGGTTCACAATCAAAAAACATAGGCACAGAGCATAGAACATAACAGTAGAACATTCATCACATGACCAGAATTCTTGTGCGAAATCAATCCACAATTGAACACCTTTGTATTATTTGTAGTCTAATGAAATTTTGCGACGAATCTGACGTCAGTTTGTACGTATTAAATTTTTATTGTGAGCTATTTTTGTGACAATTCAAACTGATTGATGTGTTACGAGCTTAGAATTGAAGGTTGACGTAGAATTTAGTTCACTACAACTGTAGGAGTTTCATGAAAATGCAGTTTAAACTTGAAAGTATGTATTATAAATTTTTAAAATGTAAATTTAATAAACACTTAATTAATTTTAGTAGTACTAAAAAAAAAATTTTTTAACTATGGATTTTTTACTTCAATTAAAACACCTGAGAGCTTTGATTAATAGTTCACACCTTTGTGACATGGTGTATGACTAGAAGCCATAAGCTCCGTCATTTTTTATTGAAATGACAATTTGTTGAGAATGAGTCGTCATGCTTGCGTGTGTATGAGGAAGAAGGTTGAAGACGGACACTGCTATGTCTTGATGCTGTGTGCAGGAAGAAGCTTTGTATCTGCGGACTACTCTCAGCTGGAGCTGCGTCTTCTAGCGCACTTCTCCACAGATCAGCTGCTCTGTTCCATCCTCAACTCCGGCCGAGATGTCTTCGCCAGCATTGCTGCCACTTGGAACAAGATTCCGGAGACACGGGTATAACTTCTTTTCATGATGCATCGTCCGTCTTTTAGCCAGAAAAGTACATTTTCTATCTGTGTATTTTTCCCAATTATTGCACAAGAAATGTTTTTAGTGTTGGCAAATAGCTGCATAACTACTTGTGACATACTGCCAGTTAACATTGTGCTTCATTAACTGCAGTCGTAGCTAAACATTCGTGATGGGTATGCGTAATAGTTTTCTTTAGTCAGCCACTTTTATTGAAGTGGTGTTAGTCAAAAACTTTAGTGGGTAAAATTTAGGTTTTTTCTTAATTCAAAAAGGTTACACTGAAATTATTAACAAAGAGTCAGGACGGGTTTCAGCAGAGCCAGTAGCTAGGGCGAGATGGCCCATGGAACCGCAAAACACCCTGTCTCCTATAGAGTGTACGTTCCTGCTGCACAGGCACCCACTGGTTTCGGGGACAGTCACCTCTCCATCCTGATGCAATGGCTTATGGTTATCCCTGAGAAGGAGGTGGGGGAGGCACAGCTGTGGAAGCTAATAAAAAAAGTGGGGTTAAAAATAATTTCAGGGTGTATGACATTTTTTAAAGCTTGCAATTATTCACGAGTGTAGCATGCACACTGAGGAAAACCTTTGCTATTCCGTGAGTATACTCCAGTAAATGATGTTGACATCTGCCAAAGTTGAGGTTTGGACGTAGGTGTTGTAATCTGTTCTGTGGCGTGAGGCACCAACACTTAATACTAGTCCTCAGTGATCGGGCGTAGGAATGCTTCGACACTGTTGTTTAATGGTCCAATTCACTAATGAATGAATACAGGGTAATTCATATTTCACAAATCGAGGTTTTATTGTTGCATGAACATGTGAATTGATACATGAACCCTTGAGACAACTCCCTCCCTTTTCTACGTATGCTCCGTACAATTCGCGTCGTAAATGGGGGGGTGGGGGATCTTCGTCGCACTTGTTGGATGATT
>NQII01011709.1:20810-31670 GCA_002778355.1 Clitarchus hookeri
AAACGTAAGTTTGAATCAGTAAATGTCTTTCCTACTTAAAACATGTCAGTTTAGATCAACTGCCACAGTGCTACTTGTTTGGCAAATTTGATACGAATCGGTAAATTGTTTCCCGAAATATGACAGAAAAACTTTATTAATTCATATGGTGCTATCTTACAAAATGGCAAACTGCGCCGCCGCACGGAACAATGTACCGATGTAGCGCCGTCCTGTAGCGACTGCAGCCGTCCTTTGTTTAAACAAATGTCAGCCTCAGACTACGCTTCCTTATCAGGTGTTCAAATTGGTGACCTTGTGCATTGATACATACTGTAAAGCGATTCATAGCGGACAATACCGCACGTCGAATTTCATCTGGACTTATTGCAGACCATGCTCGTGTTATACGGCCTTTCATGTTATCGGGAGTCGTCGGTGGGTGTTTGTAGAACTGTTGCTTTAATGTTCCCCACAGATAAAAGTCCATTGGCGTTAAGTCTGGGAACGTGCAGGCCATTTCGTGTTTCCAGACCGACCGATCCTACGACCACCGAAAGTTCTGTTAAGAACCGTTGTAATTCTCTGTGTTTAGCGTCCCATCAATAAAATAGGGACCAATCAGGCGATTATGTACAACAGAGCACCACACGTTTACAGACCATGGTATCTGTTTATCCACTTCTCTCAGCCAGTGTGGCTTGTCATCTGACCGGTAGTGCATATTGCGAAGGTTAATCTGCCTATGGTTTGCAAATGACGCTTCGTCGGTAAACAAAGTCTAGGACAGGAACATGTCATCGGTTTGTAGTTTTCGTAGACACCATTCGGAGGACTGTACCGGATGCCGAAAGTCATTTACATGTAGCTGTTAATGAAGTGAAATATGGAAAGGATGAAATTTGTTGCTATGTAATATTCGCAGAATACTACGTTGAGCGATCCCACTCTCGTGCTCAAGCTGCCTCGTGCTGGCATGTGGATTGAGTTGCTGTTTTTCGTCGTTGGCGTCTTTTCTTTTCTACGCTTCCAGTTTCTTGAAATGTTTTTATTATGTTCGCAAAGACAGATCGTGCCGGTGTGGCCCGATCAGGATATCACTCAGCATACAATCGCACTGCTGCTCTAATGCTGTGGTGACATTCGCCATAAATGAAAACCATATCAACTCTTTTAGCTGTCGTGTACATTGTGCCAGTTCGAATAACGTCACGAAGAAGTTGTCTGATCGCCACAACAGCACAGCACAGACTAATGGCCCATTGTTCCGTGCGGCGGTGCAGTTTGCTTCGTCATTGGCCTTCAGCGATCTTTTGATCNAGCACAGACTAATGGCCCATTGTTCCGTGCGGCGGTGCAGTTTGCTTCGTCATTGGCCTTCAGCGATCTTTTGATCGACCGGCAAATGTCATCGCGTTTATTACATCATCATACGCACTGCTGAGGAGTGTTAATAAAGATTATCATTCCATTTAAATTAACGAAGTTGAAGTTGACCTTTGTATCTTCTGTACCCTTCCACGTACGGGGAAATTATCACTATCAAGTTATTAGTGCCTTGGACCCATGCAACTTTTGTCTGTAACATTTTCGTCTACCACAGGAATTGGCAGTATTATTCAAGTGGCTTGCATTAGGTGCCTTATCCTGTATACATCAATGGCACCCATCACATTCTTATTAGTGAAGTAAAGCGTTCATGTAATGAAAATGTGTCCATCTTTAACGTGAAACTTGAATATGAACGCTGTTACGTGATCTGTTCCACCAGGCATGTGTTCCGTTCTGCTGCGAAGTTATAGTTTGCGTGGAAATGTGAGAGTTCAAAATTGCTTTCTAAATTTCCACGTAAAAACCCGCAATTGGAAATGTGTAGTCATGTGATTTGTTTTCGCATAGTTTGGCCAGAGATAAACATCATTGCGAACGTTTGTGAGCAACGAGTAGTCGACATTTTATAAAATGTTTTAACATATACGCTACTTTTCTGTAAACATAAATTCCGCCCTATACAATACATAAGTTGTGCTATTGTTTGTTTTACACGATGTAAGTAGATATGTAAAACATTTTGTATAGTAGAGAAGAAAAAGATAATAATTTACTTCTATAGATACTTAAGTTAAAGGTAAAGTGAAAACAAACACGCATACCTTTAACCCTGCAAACTTGATTCATTTAGCAGGTATAAAGTTGAAGTAAAATATTTTTTTATATTTTTTGGTCCTTTCAAAAACTTATTATTAGTTTGTTTAATTTTCTGTAGGAAGGTGGTTTTTTTTTTTTTTTTTTTTTTTTTTTTTTGCTGGTTTTGAATTCTACAGTATTTGGAATATGATGATTAAATTCTATACGATAACATTTATCCTAATAATAACCACGCAAGAAATATAGTTAGCCTAATCCTCGGCTCGGGCATTTATCTATACGCTTTACCATTACCAACTCCGAAACCCAATAACAAAAACCTCCTTTTACTGTATTAGAAATCATCGGCTTTCGTGTGCTTGTTGCAATAATTTACGTGGATGATTTCAATTATTTATAATAACAAATAGTCACGCTACCAGGTCAAGTAATTAATATGGCCTATTGAATTCAGTAAAATGAATGCTAGACATGAATAGTTTTAAAGGGAACTGCATTTGAAAATGTTCATACTAGATAGGGATTTGAACCACAAAAATATATTTCCCAAACTCGAGCCGTGCGTTTTTAATTTTGCGTTTCTTCGTAGTGATGAAGACCCTTGTATAGTCATTAGTCACAACAAACAGCTGCAATAAGCGGGACTCAGACACCGTAAGCAAGTACGGTCGACTTGAGAAACATCACCGCGTTGAAGTAACCAAGTTGCAACTGTAGATGTGGAAATGTGTCGATTGCAAGTTGAGAACCAAACTCGTGGCTCTCGTAGTAGCAGAATGCACGCGAGCTCCTGCTTCGCCACCACGGCCCACAACCACCTCAGGGAAATGACAACATTGAGGAAGTTCCGGAAACATTTTAACATCAGTTTCAAATTCTTAATCTTTCCTTTATTGTATTATTTATGGTTATTAAGTGTTTTCTCAAAACCAAATCAATATTATGTTTAACTAAGAAGGCAAATAGGTCTAACAGGTCCTATAATTTCCACGTAAAAGAGCACATACCTAAAGCTTGAGGTAGTTATTCGTGCGTCTGCCGTCTTGACTGTTAGTGCTCGTAGGTTACTTCATGTTTACATGTTTCACAGTATATTGGTAACAAAAAAAGATCAAACGCATAACGTGCGTCTTATTAACTGATACGTTGATTGGTCGTATTCTGGTTTGCAAACAATAGCCCTAACTTCACATTACGTAATTTCTATTGATTTTAATTAAATTAGTCCAGGTGAAAGTAAATATGCCTACGTGTAAAAAATGCACGCCAGCTAATTATGAATTTGAGAACGATATTAATTGTATCATTAACGTTCTGAAATATAATGGATGTGATTCCTTATTTTTGAATTTGTGGTTTTCTGGATTACTTGTCAGGCAGTAAGACTGATGAAACAGTGAAATTCCCACCCATTTTATTTTGAGTTTTTGTAAAATTGTTACGTCTTACTGGAATTTTTCCGGTTACTTTGGTGACTGATGATCCAGCGAATGGTAATCATATAATATACGAAAGAAATATAAAACTCTTTACTTCTCATACAGTTCGGCTCGTTTTTATGGCTTATAAAAAATTAATTCTTGTACGCATGCGTTATGTGAATAACCGTGTTTACATATTCCGCATTCTAGAAATTTTGAATTCACTTATCACCGATGGAATACTTGTACCTATTATTTAAAATATATATAATTCTTATATTTACAGCAAACACATTTCCTCTTCATAAAAAAAAAGCCACAACATAGCTCTGTCTCAGATTCGAAGAATGTATTGCCAGTGTTGATTTGTTAATATAATATTCCGCCGTAGGTGTTTCGACGCAGAAAGTCATTTGTTTCTTTGGATCAGATGTTGGCATTTACCCCATAAAAGTCAATACCCTCTGTAAGTGCCTGCAAGATTTAATTCGCACATGTACTTCAAGAAGTATGGAATTTCCAGCAAAACAATAAACTGACACATTTGTAAAAAAAAATAAAAATAGCATGAGTTATTAAAGTAAAATATGTAATGTGTTTTTTCTTATGTATCAAATAATTGTCATGTACTTTTTTGTACAATTGTTTGCCTCGTACACATTTTACAATCTTTTTCTCGATTTTTCGAGTTCAAAATCATTGCGGTCTAGGTGAAGGTTACCAACATCCAATATGGTGGTCGGAGTCATGAATGTAATTTTTCCTCGATTTTCATAATTATTTTAGATTTTTTGTGATTTTTCTCGATTTTTTTTATGAGGAAGGTGAGATTGTTGGGTGAGGGGGGTGGTGTGTGGTGGGGCGTGCAGGATGGAGGTTGGGGCTGATCTGCTCGATCCGCTGAACCTGGCTCGGAAGCTTGTGACACGCAAGCCGAGTCTTTATGATGACAGTGTACTCTTACCCACACTGATCTCGTACCTTGACGCGGTGGGCGGTTTCTTTTATCTTCAATAGGCATAAGTGTCAAAGCTGGTAGATTACAAGCGGGTCGTTACCCCTATCCGGAGTAGTGGGTTGAGGTTAATATTTACAAATATTAAAATGATCGCCTCAAAGAATTTCCCGCTCTTCACTCAGGCCTATGCTTTAATAATTCACGACAGACTGGTCACGTACAATGTGCACGACAGAGTAGTTGAAATACTAACATAATTCGCATCTATAGTCCATTAACCATCCAACCGTCATAATGTTTGCGAACGCTCAGGACTACGTGTCACATCGTGGTTTTATTATTAAACGTATCTGCATGATTAATATTTACAAATCACGTTAGTCGAGTCAGTCATATCTCCGCGCTGGGAGAGCCAGTTACCGTTGTCATGCCGAGAGGATCAGTCATGTCAGATCAGTCAGCAGTCAGTCATACCGCGCGCCGAGAGAGATAGTCAGTCAGTCAGCCGAGTATGGGTAATTGGACCCTGGCCTAGTCAGTTACCACAGTTATGTCAGTTGCGCCACATTAGTCGAGGGAGTCGTCTGTCGGGACACCGAGAGGCCGGGGGGTTGGACCCCGGCAGAGCCAGTTACCACAGTTACGCCAGTGCATTCAGTCAGACAAGTCAGTGTCAATCGCATGCCGAGAGAGAGAGAGAGAGAGAGAGAGAGAGTCATTCAGTCAGCCGATGCCGGGGTTCGGGCCCCGGTAGAATCAGTTAGACAGTTACCAGAGTTACATCGGACTAGTAGTATCACCACCCCAGGACGCGAGTCAGTCAGTGAGTCAGTCGAGTGGGAGTAGTCCAGTGCAACCCTGCACCGAGAAGGCGGAGGACAGGGTGGGAGTCCGCCAATGTTCCCTCGCCAGGACGTGGTAGGGAGATAATCCGTCAGTTACAACCCTACGCCGAGAACAGGAGTCGAGTGATGAGTTTCAGCGAGGAGCGCCACATCGAAAGAAAGCTGAGTCCAGTGCAGCCCGGCGCCGAGAAGACGGAAGCTGGGTGTGGACCAGCGAGGGGTCTCTCACCGAGACGAGGAAGACAGTCAGTCGAAGCCGAAGGAGGAAGCCAGCTGAGTGCAGCACACCAATGAGAACCAGTGAGGGTCTGGAAAGACCGCCCAAATCACCAGACCTCACCCCCCATCGGAACACCACCAAACATCAGAAACAAATAAGTACAAGCATCTGTCGCTCAGGAAAAAAGGTCCCGACGCCTAGCGTCCCCCCCCCCCTTGACGTCAGAAACAGTTAGCATTAGTACTTAAAGGTCGCCCTTAAGGCACCTCCAACTTGCAAGGTACCATCTCGCAGCATCTCACATGGTCATTACTATATGTGAATTTCCGGGAAAAGTAAGTGAATCCCCGGGACAGTAGGTGTGTGTGTCCGAAAAAGTATGTATGAAGTTCCGAGAAACTATGTGTGAATTTCCGGTCAAATATAACCTAGTACATTTGAAACACCGAGTGACTACATTATTCTTCACCCTATTTAATCTCCAAGGCACCTTATAGTCTGTGCCTGGTAAAATAACTCAGATCTTATTAACCATCCTGTATCACACAGCTGGGGAGTAGCGTCAAAACCTCAAAAATTAAACCTCAAAAAACCTTAAAAACGAAACCGTAAAAAGAAAGCTTGAAAATGAAACCTCAAAATATAACCTCGAAATGAAACTTGAAAATTAAACGTCTAAAGGAAACCTGAAAAAAAACCCCTTAAAAACGGAACCTCAAAAATGATGTCTAAAAAACAAACCTCAGAAGTGAAACCTGAATAAATAAAACCTCATAAAATAAACCTCAAAAAATGAATACTCAAAAGAAACCTCAAAATGAAACCTGAGAAAGAATACTCAAATTAATACGTTAAAAAAATAAATCTCAAATTGAAACCTTAAAACCAAACTTCCAAGAGAAGTCAGTTGTTCCCTATAAATGGTTCTAGGTAGATGTAATGCTTTGGATTCAACTATAGTCCTCTTTGTGTACTATCTTTCAGAAATTTTACTTAAAACACATCCTCACAATCGATTTTATACACCACTGAATTAATAAGTCTTTCAGAAAAGCAGTAGGGTAAGGTTTAGGAAATTAAACACGCACTCCTATGTACACATAAATTTACTTTTTTACTTATGTCATACACTCGAATTTTGCATTTCCAAAATATTTGCTTATCGATGATAGTACTCAATGGTTTCATTCACCATTACAAATGAATATATGTATAGAAATAAGAGATAGGAATAAACATAATTATGTATAAAATAAATTAAAAATAATTTTATATTTCTTTATGTACACCGAAGAGACAAAAAAAACTGGTATCGGCGTGCGTATGCAAATAACAGACGTATGGAACCAATCAGAGTAACGCGATGCGGTCGGCAGCGCCTATATAAGACAACAAGCGTCTGGAAACGTTGCTAGATCAGTTACTGCTGCTACAATGGCAGGTTATCAAGATTTAAGTGAGTTTGGACGTGGTGTTATAGTCGGCGCACGAGAGATGGGACATAGCATCTCCGAGGTAGCGAAACAATTTGGATTTTCGCGTACGACCATTTCACGAGTGTACCGTGAATATCGGGAAACCGGTAAAACATCAAATCTTTGACATCGTTGCGGCCGGAANCGACCATTTCACGAGTGTACCGTGAATATCGGGAAACCGGTAAAACATCAAATCTTTGACATCGTTGCGGCCGGAAAAAGATCGTGAACGAACAGGACAAACTACGACTGACGAGAATCATTAAACGTGACAGAGGTGCAACCCTTTCTCAAATTGGCGCAGATTTCAATGCTTCCTGCATACCTTCAGACATTAGTCTAGTCCATGCCACGTCGTCTTGCGGCACTTCTGCGTGCTCGCGTTGCCCCTACACGATATACTAGGCAGGTGTACCAGTTTTTTGGCTCTTCGGTGTATATTACATATACTTACAAGCATATAAAAGTAACATATTATATACTATAATGTAGGTACTGCGTATTTTCCTATTATCTTTGACTCCTGGCACAAACTCGTATGTGGGTTTTCTCAGAGTACTCACATATTTTTTACATTAAAAAAAATNTTATCTTTGACTCCTGGCACAAACTCGTATGTGGGTTTTCTCAGAGTACTCACATATTTTTTACATTAAAAAAAATAATGGCAGGAGGCCTATACTGTAAAAATTGTATATAAAATAATGGCAGTTGTTCTAACAAAGTGACGTGAACATCGATTAGAAAGTGTCCACTGTCCTTGTACTGAAGATTATTCGTGCGTACGAAGGCTTACGATGGACATGGTCTTGAAACCAAAGCTTTCATTGTCGAATTATCGACGGTTCCGATACTACGACAAAGTGTATGCTTTCGACCGTACTGACCGTCGACAAGAAAAGATAAAATGCTTGGAATATTTAGAGGAAACTAGTTGTTGCAACCAAATTTGAATATGACAAGGCATGAAACAACACATAAAAATAGAAGTGGCAACCAACTTTTTTAAAATTAGGTATTATTAAATTCATTTATTTTTAAAAGACGTAATTCCAACATCAAACATTATCATAGATCGCTTACAAACATTCAAACGTCATGCAAGCCTTACTCAAAAGAGTGGTTAGGCCACTTGTACTCAAGCCACTCATCTATCACCAAAAAAAGAGAATAAGCAGATCATTAAAAATTATTAAAACTACGCATTATATCATCACGATAATATTATTAATAAAGCCTTACGAAAGGGGGCCGCCGACCCGGACTATCAAAGCCCCCTAACTCGCAATTGCTACGAAAAGGCATTTGACTAAAATAATACAATAACAAAACTCCGAAAAATCAGCCTTAAGGGTTGCATTCAAAGGGTATCAAAATTAACTCCATATCAAAAAATTCTCAAAAAGTGAGTTTAAAAGGGCAATCTAGAAGAGAGGTGCCCAATACAATGAGTGCAGCGTTTACAAACTATGTTTCGCCACTCAAAAACTCAGAAAAGACAAAAAAATCACATTATCAATATACATTCTAAAAACAAGACTAGCAATATAAGGGCAGTATACTGTGAAGCGGCTTACGAAACACAATTTAGAACGACGGCCAAAACTGAAATTTAGGAGTTTAACCAACAACATAACAGCTACCTGAAATTTGCTCAAACTAGGCCGACAATACAGTAATTGAAACACACAAAAACTCACTATAAAAATTACCAAGGCACTGCACTCATGACTCACCTGAGTGTAACGACGCCCGTTAAAACATCAAACCAAATTACACAATCCTTAATCGACGAGTGTTAAGTGCGGAGTGGCCCGAGCTCAAGAAATTCAAACGGCTTAAGACACAAGAACGTCAAACACGCATGCGCAAGGAGAGGGGGTACAAGGCATTGAGTTAGCAGCAAAGGAAGAGCCTAGGAAACGGCCCTAGCGCGCCGACGACAGCCAAAAGCCGAAACCACATAGACGGCGCTAAGGTAGAGCTTAAATGAGCGCCGCGCAGGACGGCACATCCTCCACCCTTAAGGCATGCCTAGTGTCCAAAGTTCAAAGTCAAACATAAATAGAATCAACAGTACATCACACAGTCTCGAAGACCACAGCAAGAACGAAGAATCACGTCTTACAAACAAATATAAATAAGTCTTGAGGTACAGCATCTCAAAGTATGAAGGACCCAGAATTAGGTAGCAGTTTACAAATAACAGAAGACAATATATTGACGACGTCGATAAGTCTCTTAACTCATAGGTAGAGTGATATCCAAATGAGGATATAATGCGCAGTAGACCAAAACGCGGCGGGTGAGTCGGGAGAGTCCATTGCCGCTGCACGAAGGGGCGGGGTTGTTCAGTTCAGTAGTGACAGCCGCCGAGAGCGGGTGTGGCGAGAGCTGCTCCGCGCGTGAATATTATCTGTATATAAAACGTAGGTCTCGCAGCGCGGTATCAACAGCGCGGTAGTAGAGATCGATGTTATCAGTTTTGTGTGTATAGCGCCAGCACTGTCACGTGGTTTCCCTCCCTCCAGCGGCGAGCGTTTGGGAGAGCCCTACCAACGTTCCCTCCCTCAAAATTGCGCTAAGATTATTTTCTCAATTGTAATTTACTCTACGCCGCCCAGTTCAATGCGATTGCTTGCACGAGCGAGCAGTTCAATGCAGTGAAAATTGTTCCCGGGAACAATATACACGGAGCTCCTCCCCCGGGAGTGTTCGAGGTAGATATCTTCTCGGACATGCGTGGATGGTGGGCTGCGTTCAGAAGGCTGCAGGCGCAGCATTGGCAGAGATCGACGGCTCAAAGAACAGCTGCGATTCGCCGAAGGTTCTGATGGCAGGTGGCTCCATACGGCTCTCAAGTCAGTAGAACGCAAGCTCAGCCGGAGGAAAAAGGGTATGATATTTCAAACCAAAACAAGATTTCTAGTGAAGGGGAGACACATGCGTTTCCAAGTATCACAATTATCTAACTAATTTTACAATTTAAAAGGGTTACCTACTTGCTCACACACATTAGCTACTATAGGCTATTCACGGTAAAGTGAGCACTTTTTGAAGCCGTCTCATTTTGAATAATAGCAAATAAATATATTTTATTGTAGCCTTGAACGTTAACTTGCGAGTCTGATGTTATATATACACTGTGTTTATTACTTGCATGGCAGTATTTATTTTAAAAAGTGGTGGAAGGATAAAAAATTACTGATAGGAAAAAAGTAACTAGGGTCTCAAAAGTGCTCACTTTACCGTGAACAGCCTATATCGTGATGTTCTTTAAGAGGTCTCCCTAATTATAGCCCATCCACGGTTACTTCCTGCAGCCCTGCTAAAGTTCTACTTTCAGGATATTCCTCCGCCTCATTAAAACAAAGCTTAACTAGGGTTAGAAAATTTCACCAAAGGGACAACGCGCCGCAGTCATGCGCACTCAGTTTAGTAATCATTTCCATGAGAACTATTTCTTACTAGGCATTACCAACACAACTATATCTTCTCTATAGTTTTATTAATATTAATTATAATTGAAACATTATAATTTATAAATAAAATATAGTTAAAAGTTCGATTTAAACAAATATAAGAGACTTTAATTTTAAGAAAAGTATGAAACACGTGATATACGTGACATATTTAGGAGACAACTGATCACGTCATACTTGGGATGACTTTTCAAAGGTTTGATTTAAAAAGAGTGAAGAAACTGCGAATAGACTAGTAGCTACAGATTCCGCTGGTGCTCGGAGCCACAAGTTATCAGCAACGACGAAGCATGTTCGCTCACAACTATCAGGCCGGCGAGAGAGTTGCG
>NQII01011710.1:5986-26255 GCA_002778355.1 Clitarchus hookeri
TTATTTGGCGTTATCATACAAAAATGCCTACAAATGGTTTTCTGTACGATGATTTAAAATACACTATCAGGATAAAACGTCTCTTTGAATATGGTGAAATGATTTTACGACAACGTTGTTAAAATATTTATATAGCCCACATTTTAAAAATAAATGCCCGATCCATTTTTTTCCATGTAAGTTTACATGGCCTTCTGTAACACAAATGGTGTGCCGAATTTGATGAAAAGTAGTTAACATGTTCCATAAATTTGACAAAATTATCAGTTTTCTCATATGACACTCTTTTGCAAAAAGACCGGCAGAAGAGGATATCTGGATACTTACTTAATGCTTCTAATGAATACTGTTAGTGTTTAAAATTTAGTTAATGGTTATATTACTAATAGACATAACATATTCAAATAAATTATATAAAATCCCCAATTTATAAAATAGCCTATAGTACTTAAAACATGTTAATTTATATACTCTACTGTATTACTTCTTTCTCGTGAAATTTCGTGGAAATCGGTTCATTGATCCTACAGTTATAGCAAAAAAACCTTCCCTTTAACATATAGAAATCTGGAAGTAAAAGGTTGTGTATTAGCCTATTGTATGAGTGTCATATATACAATAAACGTAATTAAGATAGGTTAAATAGTGTCGTATATATAGTTTGCTTAGCTAAAGTAAAGTTATAGCCACCAATATGTAAAAAAAAAAAGTGTCTAGCACACTTAAAACATGCAACTAAATATGGCCTACCACAGTACAACTTCCTCGCCACATTTGTTAGGAATCAGGTTGAAAGTTTTCCCGAGGTATGACATAAAAACTGTAGTTTTTTCATGTGTGTTTATCTTACAAAACGGCAGAAATTTATGCTCCGTAATGGCAATATATTGGTAGCATACTAAATTAAGTTAAAAATATTTTCTTAGATTCGTTGATATAAGATATTGCAATAAAATGTTTATATTTCTGTTATTTTGAAAATATCTGTCTGACCACTCAAATCATATCAATTTACATGGCCTTCTATAGTGCTGCTTGTTTGCCAAATTGGTGGCAATCTGTTCGTTTCCTCAAAAAATGTCACTAAAATTTTAATTTTTGATGTGATGCTATCTGACAAAAATGTGTATGAAAGAGGCTTTGTGTCGACATATATGATGGTTAAAATATATACAGCCAGCATATAAAGCTAAGTTCAAGTTTATTCCATGGTTTAGACGATATAGTATACTAGGCTAAAATAGTTATGTAACTGCCATATTGAAAATATTATTTTTATTTAAAAAAATATATACCCTATGCTGGTATAGGTAGGTCCTTATTCATAGTCGTTTTTAGTCCGGACTTAGAGAAGATCATCCCCCTACCAAATTTTTTTTGTATTCAAAAAGCAATATCTTTGGTAGCCGGGAGATTATCTTGTTAAAATACAGACAGACTGTTAATCCGGACTTGCGGCAGGAATAAAATCATTATTAAAGTAAGAAAGAAACATGTAGAATTTAAAATAAATACGTTTGAATGACATTACATGCAAGTGAAAACTAGTAAAAATTTATGAAACACAAAAAATCTTTTTAAGGAGGATTATTTCTTTCTGTTGAAGCAAAAAAATACCGGTTGAATAAACGAAATGTTCCGTGAATAATAATACAACGTAAATATAATTTTATAATACATAACTTTTAAGCTATAGCGAAGTTTTTCGAATTTCCGTGTCAATCAAATGCCTTCTCTGAAAACTAATTCTTACCATATGCGAAGTTAATACTTGCAAACTGAATTTTAGTAAAAATCCTACTGTAAATACATACTAGAGTACATTTTACGATATGTGCATCAGTAGTTCAATGGTAACATTTTGACTTGATGGGAAAATGGCTGTAAGTTCAATTGACATCTGCGGGAAAATATTTTTAACATCTTTACAATGTATTTATCGTTTTGTATTTAGTACTTAAATACTATTTAACATCCTTGTAAAGGCAGTATTGGCATAAAATAATTAAACCAGCCCGCACTACTAATGCACAGGTGTGTACGACTGACTAATATGTGCTACGGAAAATTAACCAAATGAGTATGAAATTATAAAATTAACAGTATTTAAATTTTTTTTGTCTTCCGTCCTGCGGTATTAAAATAAAGGATCGAGTTAAACGTGTAAAAAAGTTTAAATAAATTTTTTTTTCTTATTGTGAAAAAATTTTTCATGAAAATCATTAATTTCATTTACACGTACTTACCGCCGAAATCAATATTCATGATAAAAAAGACCTTTACGAACAAGTGATATTCGAAGACATAGTTCATATTTACAAAGCAATAATATTTTTCACTCTTCTACACAGTCATACACTTCAAAGTTAAAACTTAAAATTATCACAAACCATTAAATCATTTATGAAATATTGAAATAGTAGCAATTTACGGGAAATTTTATTGTAAGAAAAGGAACAATATCCATTTTAATCGGTTCAAGCAACCTTTAATGTGTGTGTCGTCTCAAACGTAACATTTATTTCGTAATAAAGCTTTTATTTGAGACGATAATCTGCAATGCGCGGAGCAGAACACCTGGAAACATGACACTTCGATGATTCCTTGACTAAAGTGAATCCTACACTTGTCAGGATTTATGAATACGATATAGATAGTCCATCCTAAGTCCGCACTAACCTCAGACAAATTTCGAGGAAGATTATCTCTGGATCATTATTGGACTAAGATCTGGTTATGAATGGGGTAGTTAACGTCTGCAATACAACGTTGTCCCAATAGCCAATGACCAATTCTTATGTTCACAACATTGTCTCTACGTAAGAGAAAAAAAAAACACAGTTTAAATAAATATTACATTTTGTAAATCTTTATATACTGTAAAAATTAAAATGCTGTTTCATTTAACTGCTATTTTCTATTTGTGAATTTAAGTTTGTCGCATAGTGTTGGTACAGCAAAGGACTACAGTACATACAAAATCCTAATTGCTGGTTTTCCAGAAAGACACCAACACATAACTAACGAAATCAGTTTGGAATAAGACATGATTTTTGTGGTAAAACATTGCTTTTAAAAATTATATGAGATTTTTGTGTTATTTTAATAAAACATGGTAATCTGCTTTGTTGGCATAATGTTGGTATCATAATAATAGCCTAACAAATATTTACATACTGAATGCCAACAATATGTTTTTCAGCAAGTTACCAACGCATCACCAGTGAAGTCAAATTAAATAAAACATGAGTTTGGTTTTAAAACATAGTATTTATACAAATATACAAAATTTAAGTTTTACTTTAACATAAATATGGAAAATAACATTGTTACCACGACGTTCTTTACACAGTGTATGCCCAACACACGTTTACATACCAAATTTCTACAGTATGTTTTCAATAACCAACACTCGACCAACGAAATCAATTTTAAACAAGATATGGCTTATGTGTTAAAAACATAGCCTCAAAAAAAGTAATTTTTTTAATTTTATTTTAGAGTAAATAGATAATTACCATTGTTGTCATAATGTTCGTAACACAATGTTGGCCAAACATATCAAGAAGTACCAATTACCAACTGTTGTGTTCCCAACATTGACACAACATAGGCCAACTGATTTTATTTTAATTATAAATATCACAGTTCACGAAGTACCTTCATATTATATAATGTGCTAAAAGTAGTATTGTTTGCTTTCAAAAAGATTGTTCCAAAATTTAAAATTAAATGTTTCTTGATCAACATTGGCCCAACTGAAAAAAAAAATACTACATTTTCTAACATTTAGTTTATCAACTTGTTACCAACCAAAAACAAACCATTAAAAAATACATTTGTAATATGTTGTGGCATTTTCTGATTTAGTGAGATCATCGTCTGGAGGGTAATAAGTAGACTCATAAAATTTTTGTAATTAAAAATTTTTGTTTGCATTTTCCATTGCGCCAACGTTGTATGAATGTGTGTACTCCAACACAGAGTATAAGTAACCATTCCAACCAACTGCCAACGTTNACTAACCTCAGACAAATTTCGAGGAAGATTATCTCTGGATCATTATTGGACTAAGATCTGATTATGAATGGGGTACTTAACGTCTGCAATACAACGTTGTCCCAATAGCCAATGACCAATTCTTATGTTCACAACATTGTCTCTACGTAAGAGAAAAAAAAAACACAGTTTAAATAAATATTACATTTTNGACCAATTCTTATGTTCACAACATTGTCTCTACGTAAGAGAAAAAAAAAACACAGTTTAAATAAATATTACATTTCGTAAATCTTTATATACTGTAAAAATTAAAATGCTGTTTCATTTAACTGCTATTTTCTATTTGTGAATTTAAGTTTGTCGCATAGTGTTGGTACAGCAAAGGACTACAGTACATACAAAATCCTAATTGCTGGTTTTCCAGAAAGACACCAACACATAACTAACGAAATCAGTTTGGAATAAGACATGATTTTTGTGGTAAAACATTGCTTTTAAAAATTATATGAGATTTTTGTGTTATTTTAATAAAACATGGTAATCTGCTTTGTTGGCATAATGTTGGTATCATAATAATAGCCTAACAAATATTTACATACTGAATGCCAACAATATGTTTTTCAGCAAGTTACCAACGCATCACCAGTGAAGTCAAATTAAATAAAACATGAGTTTGGTTTTAAAACATAGTATTTATACAAATATACAAAATTTAAGTTTTACTTTAACATAAATATGGAAAATAACATTGTTACCACGACGTTCTTTACACAGTGTATGCCCAACACACGTTTACATACCAAATTTCTACAGTATGTTTTCAATAACCAACACTCGACCAACGAAATCAATTTTAAACAAGATATGGCTTATGTGTTAAAAACATAGCCTCAAAAAAAGTAATTTTTTTAATTTTATTTTAGAGTAAATAGATAATTACCATTGTTGTCATAATGTTCGTAACACAATGTTGGCCAAACATATCAAGAAGTACCAATTACCAACTGTTGTGTTCCCAACATTGACACAACATAGGCCAACTGATTTTATTTTAATTATAAATATCACAGTTCACGAAGTACCTTCATATTATATAATGTGCTAAAAGTAGTATTGTTTGCTTTCAAAAAGATTGTTCCAAAATTTAAAATTAAATGTTTCTTGATCAACATTGGCCCAACTGAAAAAAAAAATACTACATTTTCTAACATTTAGTTTATCAACTTGTTACCAACCAAAAACAAACCATTAAAAAATACATTTGTAATATGTTGTGGCATTTTCTGATTTAGTGAGATCATCGTCTGGAGGGTAATAAGTAGACTCATAAAATTTTTGTAATTAAAAATTTTTGTTTGCATTTTCCATTGCGCCAACGTTGTATGAATGTGTGTACTCCAACACAGAGTATAAGTAACCATTCCAACCAACTGCCAACGTTTGTCCAACATTGCACTTTATTTCTTAACTAAAACTAATCACCAGTTAAGAGTAGCGACGATAAAAAAAATATGATTAAATGCTACTGAAAATTTAACGCAGCTTTGAATTATTGTTATTAAATGTACTTTAAAGTGGGTTTGAGAAGGGTAATTGATTAAAATGCGATATGGGGATGTTATTATTTATTAATTGCCGTGAGAGTGGGGAAATATTTACAGCCTCCACCAGTGTTTTAAAGTGCAATTTTATTATGTAATAAAAAGTATTTTTATATTTACAGCAGATGGGTGAATTGGTTTATTATTGATTTATAAAACTTATACGTATAGGATTTATGATTTGTCGGAAGAGGATTTATAAATTATTTAAAAGTAATATTTAAAATTGTTTAACACTTGAGACGTATTATTTAAACACTTTTTCATAGTTATTAAGTCCAATATAAAATTTTATGTCGAACTGCGATACAGGTGAACGTTATGGTCAGGCTTCACCCAGGTAATTAAAGAAAATATTTTAATCGTAATAAATAGTACGTACTTTCTCTCCGGCAAACGGCATATCCATATCCATAAAACAAATATAGATGCCAGTTCACGTGCAGGATTTCCGGTCTTGCCATCCAACACACCTTCGGAGATATTTAGGTTGAATATTGTGGTCTGAGTTAAAGGTTATTATTTTTTACATGCTGTTAAAATTTGCTTCAGTCTGGCAATATTGCTCTGGCTGCTTGAGAAATAGTTAGTTCGTGGAGTGGAGTAGAGATATTTCATCGAGGTCTTGAGAGCCGAAGAGGGTGTATAGCAAGGCGAGTATGGAGCAGTACCACGACGTCCCCGAGAAAACCCGCCGACCAGTGGCATCGTCCGGCACAATCCCACATGCGAAAATCGGAGAACAACAATTTTTTCTCGTTTTGGAATTTTTTTATGGAAATATGTGTATAATTGTATGTTTGTAAATTACATGAAATCATATGTTTAATAATGAGTTACTTGAAATTAACAACATTAAAAATGAAGATAGGTGTTTATCTTTGGATTTTTTATGATGACGTATCTGAATGAACATCTATTAATGCTTTTTAATGGTGCAGAAGTAATAAATAAACTTAATTATATACAGAAAGACAATTTTAATTTTAATTATTTCGCAAATTTTTGGTTTGCATTTTCTATTTTTGCTCTTTAGTTTGATGAATTAATATAATTTTAAAGAGTGCATTAGCCCAAATTTTTGGTTAACTTTTCCGTAGTTGCTTTAAAGAGTGGAGATAAATGTCTGACGAGCACTCTATAGGGAAACTGAGATAATCATAAAATGAGAGTTACGAATGAAATTGCGAGAGGTATGAGTGTCCCCCAAATGCAAGCGTTCTAAGTAATATCACGTGACGTGCACGTAGTAATGGCAGTGCGAACCTGTACCATTTGAACCCATTGATAAGCTTGCCTCTCACACCGCAACTGTACACGTAAGGTCACAATACCTCACCTGGCATGAGGACATTGTTTTTCCAACGTTTGTGACGTGAGGCATGATGTGAACTTCACTGGCTGGTATCATCGCACCACGCTCCTACGTGACAAAAAAGGTTTGTGCATTTGTAAAGCGGCCCCGATCGACAAGCAACGTGCATGTACTAGCCGAGTGTACATAGAATGATGGACTCCTACGAGAGATGATTGTTGACAGGTGCTTATCTGAGCAGACCAGGTTAGACTAGTATTTAATCTTTCTTCGACGAGCAGCAAGCTTTAAAGCTGAGTGTAAACACCCAAAGGTCCTACATTTCATCGCCTTCGCGTGGCGCTGCATACACGAGCTGTGCACGGTCGAGTTTCATGTCGAGTGAAAACTTTTGTAAAACCTAGAGCCGGTGCAGTTTGCCTGGCACACGGCAGTTTACTGCCGTTCTCCTGTTGCCGAGGAGAACCTTAAAGAAACTGAATAAAATATTCAAGAGAAAATAGCACACGTGGAGAGCCATAGGAGAGAGCTGAAGACATACAGTGGTGTGTAGGACACTCTGGACCCGCTTCAAATATTTAAAAGATTTGTATTTTATTTCGTANATATTTAAACGATTTGTATTTTATTTCGTAGCATGTTTTTCCGTGGTTCTCAGAACAGTACTTCGTATCTTCAGTTTTATATTTTTAGTTGTTTTTGTGGCATAACCGGAGTAGATCACAATATTCTAAAATAATTTAACTACGAGAAGATAAACACTGGGTGATAAAAAAGCTTGTATATCTTAGATATTAGTTAAATTTAAATAGCATGTAGAAACACAATGCTTGAAACACTGCGAGGCTGTTAAAATATTTTTCATAAATTCACTATAAAAATATTTTAAGTGAAAATTTTTAATATATGCAATGTTTAATTTTAAGATATTGTCTTATGTTCACTGAAGAAATTTTAAGTTATATCCAGATAAACAACTGTAATAAAATCCTTTGGTACCCCTCAAAATAATATTTTGTTGACTGCAAATAATTTCCAAATTAAAACTCTTTATAAAAAGACTGTAGTCAGTGAACTGTAGAGCAGGTCCTTAAAATCCGAAAGGCTGTGCCCACGCACATAAAATATACGCCATGTAGTATTTGCATCATGTGATAGAGAGACAAGTTTCTGAATACTTCCGTTTGTAGGTTTAGTACAGGATGTTAGTGGTTAAATGGTCACTTTTAAAATTAAAATTCTAAAAAAGGTATCTTTGCTATATGCATACATTTTACGTAATCGCTGACTAGAGTATCTGGGGTCATGTTTGCTGTAAAAATAAATCAAATAGTTATGTCATATTTTATACTGAAATTATACATACGTGCAAACGTTTTTTTTTTAATCAGCTAAGGCTTAGAATTCCCGCTCAGTAAAACATTCTTTTTTTTTTACAATTTTTTCTAGCTTGATAAACGAGACGTTTAATGCAAATAAGTAAGTTTGTTTTTTATACCTTCATTGTTCAGAAAGCGGTTCCCTCCTTGAAATATGGTCGTTATATAGGGCTTTATTTCTTAAGACTGCAGCCATATTAGGTATATAAGCATCGGGCCTGCCAATTAGTAAATCCATAAGTATAGTCACAACAAAATAAATGTTTTCTTTGTTCATTAGTGTACCTATATACAAAATGTGTGCGATGTAAATCTCTTAATCCTTACCAGCTATGCGCATTGAAATTTTTGGAATCGATACATTTATTTTTAACATTTTTTATGACTTGAGTTTAATATTTTTTTAATTTGGCAATATACCTACGTAGACACGCTAAATATACTAAGTTAAAATTTTTGGTAAATTTTTGTAAAAAAAAAAGTTAAAGATATTACTGGCATGCAACAATAATTCTTTAAACCAATGTTAAAACTGTACGAACTAATGGCGAAACCATATTTAATAATTCAGCTATATAATTACAATATCAATATCAGTTGATACTGTAGTTGAAATAATATCACTTTAAAGAAATAAAAAAAACTGTTTTTTTTATTCGTAATGGAACAGTAAGGAGGATTAATGTGGAAATTAGGACATCGGATCTCACTATATTTCATACAACCATCATCTGGGCAGCAATTCAGAGACAGCCTTCTCCTGTCGCCAGTTTATAACTACTCCTGTTCTTGGTAGCAGTTCCTCCAGTGCTTCTGGAATGGGGTATCAGCTTCAGGAACATTTGCAAGTATATGCGAGACCTGATTGCTAACCCATACCATGTCCTTATCCTCAAGTCAAACAGTCTAGCTGGACGAATTAATCACCCCAACTTGCAAACTCTCCAAGTTTACAGAGACCAAGGTTCTTACTACCAATAGTACAGTCTGTTAGATTTTTAAAATCCTCGGCTAGTTCAATTACGCCCAAAAATCTGACAAGATTTCTTTGACATATACTGGCAACAACATTTCAAGCAGGCAGCACAATGGGGTGAAAAAAATACTTGGTCGTTCAAAGGTGAGAGCAATCTAGATATGATGAGGCTATCAAATTTGTATTTCATGTTCATATCATTTCAAGTAGGGTGTCAATATAGCACCTGATCCTGTGTTATTCAAAATGACAAACATACTCTTTTTATTATACTAAATATCTTGCTTTACGCTAATGGCACCAACATTTAAGTACACTCTTCTCTTTCCTCTGTTGGGGCCGCGGTGCCTGAGATGTTAGCCAGCTCGCCTCCCACCAAGGCGGACCGGGTTGAATCCCCGGCCAGTTCACGGGATGTTTACATGTGGGAATCGTGCCGGACGATGCCACTTGTCGGCGGGTTTTCTCTGGGATCTCCCGTTTCTCCCACCCCTTCATTCCGGCGCCGCTTCATACTCACCTCAATCACCTTCATCAGCTCTCAAGACCTCACTGTAAAGAGCCGCCCAAATCCCTACACTCTTTCCTCTGCTCTAAATGTTGTGGTCTCGCTCTCTACTGTAGTGACATAGTACTGTCAGTGCTGTCGTCGCGTGATCGCTGGGGGGAAGGTCCGAGGACATATGACTCTACCACTTTATATTCGCTTCTCTGTCGACTAAAATATGGCAAGGAATATCAAACAGGTTCTCCTCCATTCCTGCTTTACCGAACGAGCCTGCAAAAACATCAATATCTCTTCTTCAGCAACCACCGACATTTGCCTCTCGACATCGGTGTTACAAGTTTCCCGAAAATGCTGCACTCTCAACTGCCTCTCATGGCCCTTCCGCTTCTGCTTTTGTTTCTGCAGCTACAGTTTCTTTTTTTAGGGCAATAGTCTTTTAGGTGCCCTGGCTGTCTACGTGATCAATACACTGGCTGCCTGGGTCGGTGGTGACGAACCATTTGGCACAGTCCCTGAAAGCGATGCCTAAAAGGGCCATTTTCAAATTTTTAAGTGTCCTCTTCATGCATTTGACGTCTTGGTTGACTTTCACTGCCCACACCGGACATAGCTGCGCTGTTCCCCGTCTATCTGTCTTGACCCCCCGTGCACTGGCCAAGGCATCCTGCATTGTATGAGGCGCAGCCAGTTGTACCGCTTGGCGTACCTCTGTTTCGGTGATATCATCGATGGAGATGCAGACTACGGTGACGTCGCATGCCTCGGCGGCTCACCCCTCCAGAGATAAGTGGGATAATTGCATGATGTCTTGCCACAGTTTACACAGTGGTACTTCTGGACGCTGGGTGTGCCTTCATAGTTGGGCAGGGTAAGCGTGTTGCATGTATTGGTCAAAGAAACACAGCTCCAAGGCCAACAATAATGTGGAGCATCTCAGTCATTGTAGCTCTAGCAGCGATTGAAGTATCCTCAGTGCGGGACTCCTTAGTAGAGCAGGTAGTAAGTTTGCTGTTTCGTCTGACCAATCATTCCAGGTGGCGACAATTTAAAACTGATTTTAGCATTCCCAACAAGTTGTATGGCCATCACAAGAGGCAGACTTAACTTTGACCCCCTTCCCCAAACCTGGCTGACCGACAAAAATACCGCGAAGTGGCTGGCCACTCTCAAAAATTTATACGTCAGCCATATCCTCCAATTTTTCCCATCTCTGCAGTCGGCCCGTTTATAATAGAGCCACACTCTTCACCTGCCCCAGAATGCTTACCGCTGTGATGGTGAAATTGCTGCTATTCCTTCCTCAATAAACGTAATTCATGTTTTATTCTATTTTGACGATGTCCGCACTCGAAATTTGAATCAGTGGTAAACCACTTATTTGCAGTGAATTTCAACTACCGGAATAAATGAAAATGGCTCCACTTAGAATCGGTGGAAAACCACTGGTTCTTTCAGTGAAACAATTTCACTGATAGAATAACAAAGATGGCCAACTACTCGTACTAATTCAATATGTGACGGCCAACTGCATACGGCAAATTAAATATTGTTTTTATTGAATTTAGACAATACATTACGGGAAATAAAGGTATTTCTGATAGACACTATTTATATTGCGAATATAACGTAGTTTGAAAAGGAAAGGCTTTTTTGTGGGGTTAAGGTTTCAGCCCCCACCATTCCTACCCCACTTATACACCATTATCTTACCATCTGAGCTACCAAGCCAACATATGTAAAGCAGGGGAAAATATGTGTATTATGATATTTATCGAAAGTATGTGGATTAAATTGTATGGTCTTTCTTTTCGTTTTTAGTTTAATTGATAACATAAAAATTGCTAAAATAAATAGTTAGTAGAAGTGCTCTCACATCACCACATTTAGTGCATTTATGCCTAATCTTCAAACCGAGCGTGCTGATGATAACATGAAAACGGAATGGAAGACTTAAAAACGGAGTGAAAAAATTAATGATCATGTTATCTTGTTAATTGATTTTATGAATGAATAATTTCACGTTTTAGAAAGTACTTTCATTGGTTTTATTAGTTTTTGCGTAATTATTTCATTTGATAAACCTTTTTTAACTCATAAATTATTTAAAAAATTAATTAATCACAAACAGTTGACGCTAGTCTGTGGTGGGCCCCACAGTTGGGAGCCAATTTAACTTGACGCTAGGCTGTGTAATGGGCAGTGTATGATACACTAACTAGCGTTGCGCCCCATGTCTGGGTGCCACTTTAACTTGACGTATTTAGGCCCCACAGTTGGGAAGCCGCTTTACTTGATACTATATCGCCTCTGTGGAAGATAGTGTGGCTTATAGTGTCGTGGTTAATGCCCCCAGGCAAAGCCTATAATGTGCTTGGAGGTTGAGGGTATTGCAATAATGAAGCCTTATACTGTTGTATTTTGAAGGACGAATATATTGTCTCGAATTCAACCCAAATGAAATACATTAGCACTGGAGAGGTGCGGTACTGTGATAATTTGGTTACTCGGATTGACTGCTAACGACTTCGTGATGGAGGGGGGCTTCTTTTGTCGGTGATTGTATACTTAGCTCTTGCTGCGGGTGCTGTCAGCTGTTGTTGGTGATCTCCGGCGATGGGCGGCCTTTGGCAAAAGCCTGCAGGTGCTGCTGTCTCACTGGACTGCTGTTCTACTGACGTNATACAGAGCCACGCTGCATTCGCTCGTAACTACGTCTTCGCCCGTAGTCTCCCGAATTGCCCACGTCACACGCATCCGGAACTAACGGCTATTCACGACCGCCGATACAGAGCCACGCTGCATTCGCTCGTAACTACGTCTTCGCCCGTAGTCTCCCGAATTGCCCACGTCACACGCATCCGGAACTAACGGCTATTCACGACCGCCGATACAGAGCCACGCTGCATTCGCTCGTAACTACGTCTTCGCCCGTAGTCTCCCGAATTGCCCACGTCACACGCATCCGGAACTAACGGCTATTCACGACCGCCGATACAGAGCCACGCTGCATTCGCTCGTAACTACGTCTTCGCCCGTAGTCTCCCGAATTGCCCACGTCACACGCATCCGGAACTAACGGCTATTCACGACCGCCGATACAGAGCCACGCTGCATTCGCTCGTAACTACGTCTTCGCCCGTAGTCTCCCGAATTGCCCACGTCACACGCATCCGGAACTAACGGCTATTCACGACCGCCGATACAGAGCCACGCTGCATTCGCTCGTAACTACGTCTTCGCCCGTAGTCTCCCGAATTGCCCACGTCACACGCATCCGGAACTAACGGCTATTCACGACCGCCGATACAGAGCCACGCTGCATTCGCTCGTAACTACGTCTTCGCCCGTAGTCTCCCGAATTGCCCACGTCACACGCATCCGGAACTAACGGCTATTCACGACCGCCGATACAGAGCCACGCTGCATTCGCTCGTAACTACGTCTTCGCCCGTAGTCTCCCGAATTGCCCACGTCACACGCATCCGGAACTAACGGCTATTCACGACCGCCGATACAGAGCCACGCTGCATTCGCTCGTAACTACGTCTTCGCCCGTAGTCTCCCGAATTGCCCACGTCACACGCATCCGGAACTAACGGCTATTCACGACCGCCGATACAGAGCCACGCTGCATTCGCTCGTAACTACGTCTTCGCCCGTAGTCTCCCGAATTGCCCACGTCACACGCATCCGGAACTAACGGCTATTCACGACCGCCGATACAGAGCCACGCTGCATTCGCTCGTAACTACGTCTTCGCCCGTAGTCTCCCGAATTGCCCACGTCACACGCATCCGGAACTAACGGCTATTCACGACCGCCGATACAGAGCCACGCTGCATTCGCTCGTAACTACGTCTTCGCCCGTAGTCTCCCGAATTGCCCACGTCACACGCATCCGGAACTAACGGCTATTCACGACCGCCGATACAGAGCCACGCTGCATTCGCTCGTAACTACGTCTTCGCCCGTAGTCTCCCGAATTGCCCACGTCACACGCATCCGGAACTAACGGCTATTCACGACCGCCGATACAGAGCCACGCTGCATTCGCTCGTAACTACGTCTTCGCCCGTAGTCTCCCGAATTGCCCACGTCACACGCATCCGGAACTAACGGCTATTCACGACCGCCGATACAGAGCCACGCTGCATTCGCTCGTAACTACGTCGTCGCCCGTAGTCTCCCGAATTGCCCACGTCACACGCATCCGGAACTAACGGCTATTCACGACCGCCGATACAGAGCCACGCTGCGGCTTTTGTAGGCGAGATGACGATGCCCAGAATGTTCTTCACACCACGTGTCACGCCGATGGACGTGAATCGCAGAACGTTCGTGCAGTGGCACACAAGTTGTTGGTTCTTGAAGCAGGCAGGAGTGACGTCAGCAACGCAACGCACACCCTGCCGCCGTGCACTGGCGTCACCACCGAGACTGCAAGGCCTTACAACCTATGTGACGTCGCTGGCGATACGCAACATAGGCAATACAATCCCTGCGTGACATTTGTTTGAAATATTTAATCGCGCGAGAAACTATAATGGGAAATGCTGAATTCAACATTTTATTGCTTTCCATTTGTATACATATTAAGGGTGTTATTAAGATATTTTACTGAATTATACATTATCGTGATATATAAATTTTCTCTACGCCATTTCTTAAATGTAATTGAATCTACTCTCTTGTCATGTGCAAACAAGGGAAGAATTATGTTAAGAAATATTCAATTATAAGATACTGTAAGCTTTAAATATATCTAGTTGTTGAAAGCTTATTATAGAGAAGGGTTTGTAAAAACGACATTTTTTGGAGCGAAGATCTCTGTGTATAACAATTCGTAAAATATGTATATTGTTTGATACAGTTTGTCGAAACTGACCAATGAGAAGATTTAAATGCATTCAATAAATTTTAGAAAAATTGTCTTATTTAAAAACACAATACCACGAAAAAGTTGTTATGTATCACGCGTGAATCAATTTAGCCTCAGTGTAGGCCTATAAAACTATCTTTGACTTTTTCTCATGTTAGTACACACAACCACGAACACTGCAATAACAATAATTTTATTTTGATGTTAATTTTTTTTAAATGAAGTTCTATACAGTTACACTTGATAGTTAAACGTATACGTTAACATAAGAACATTGTTCGCACGAAATTTTCTCACGAAAAGGCGTTTAGTTAAATTTTTCATCTCATCATTGTCAGGAAACTTAAAGATGGACAATTTTGCGTATCAAATATTTCCGTAGGAATGGACAACATAGAAACTTAACACCATGATGTATTGTTGCGTTATGAGTAACAGTGTTCAATAAGATTCAAACCACAACATATAAAAGATAACAGAGATGCCAGTCAAATTGGCCACTTATGTTTGCCTCGTAGTCGTTACATCACTAACTTGCCTAAGGAGAGGTTGGATGTCAACATTGTAGTCTCGGTGTGACGGTACTAATAACTTCGCTTTGAGAAGGGGCAGCAGTTGGATTTTCCAGGGAGAAAGATGTGGAGGTGGAATAGCCTGCGCGGTGATGTGGCTGAGAGCAAATATATTTTTTTGAGTCCAGAATTGGTAAATATATCTTAGTTGAAAAGTGTTAGAGTAAGTACGTCCTAAATTTATTGAATCATTTCTGACAAAGGACTTTTTTTCATTTTCAAAACATTAGTTTTTGCTGCATAACACAGTTACAAATGAAAACCACAATTTTTTTTATAGTTTGTGAATGTATCTCAATAAATAACCGAAATCTACCCACAGTGATAATAGGTTAAAGATACTGAAATATTCCTTTATTTCTACCAAATGTTCTCTTAATCAATGCCACGATAGCCTACTCATAAAAACCCAGCACTGCATAGAACAGCGACTCGAACACATAAACTTATACTGGATGAAAGTTCAAACTGCTTCTACTGCCATAGACACGGCATACAATGTTTACGTGGCTCGTATTCATAGGCGTGCACAGAAATGATGTAACAATAATATCAATTATTTTTAATTTGCTTTTTTAATATGGAAAGTAATTATACGTATTTAATAAGTCATAGTAAAGTTAGATACATATTTGATATACAAATATGTGTGATAGTGTACGATACCTTTATCTTTTCTAATTTCTCTGTTTCAGGTTGCGCATATCTGTGTTAAAGTTATTATATTGATATTACCAATATAAACAATGTTTTGAAACCATAACATATGTTTAAATGCACCTCATTAAAAGAGATATGCGTAAATAATATAATATGTTCTAGGAATTTCGCCTGTTGTGGTTTACGTTCAAACAAATAACAGAAATTATTTTATTATTATTATTTTGCAAAACTATGAAACCTGCTGAACGTACGAACACAAACACAGTAGCTGAACTAATCCTTCTAGGCTATAACACTGCTCGCACGGGACTCGCTCTCTTAAAGATGGTAGCCGGCTTATCTTATCTTTCTCTTCACATCTCCATTCCCTTCTCCTTTTACTATGGGCTGTAGGATGTGAGGAGGAACGAAGGAACCACACACAACGTCTGTGGAGGGGTTCACTCTCTGTCCTTGCCATCTCCGAGTTCCATGTCGTGACGTCGGGTTTGAAGGTCTGCAGCTGCGTTCACGAGACATTTGAAGAAACTTGCGAATGTCCCCGCACAATGTCGTTACATCGCGTACAGAACAAGTGAGTTCAGTCAAATTATAACAAAACGCAACTACAATTCGAATAGAAACTTTACTTATCTCCTCCAGTTAATTATATGAATAATTTTGTCAATAGGTGTTTGTACGAACGAAATAATTTTGGTGACAAAATTTTACAACAACTATCTTAAAGTAAATCTGTCAATTAGTTTTTAAAACTTTGGTTTTATAAGTCCAATATGAAATTACCTGATTAACCTTCCTTTATCATGAGTGGTGTACAAAGTAATAATGAGGGACCCTTCCATAAATTTAGTTAAGGGAGCCATAATAAGATTAAAAAATGGCACCGAGATAGTTTTTTTTTCACCGAGATGCGTTAATATAATGTATACAATCTCTACTGAAGTGTTATATGATACTTCTGGTAGTTAATATACATTCGCTTCGTGATAAGACACTTCTCTCCATATATTACGCAGCATCAAATTCAGGTTTTGATCACTGTAAAATTAAATGCATAAGAAAAGTAAATATGTTTTAGGAGAGGCACCTATAGACGCCCAAGGCAGAAAGATTGTTAAAACTTATAGGTTACAAAATGTCAATTTCTGAAGTACCCATAAAATTAATAATTTGGCTGCAGTATAATTAAAATTAAAATTTGCATATGTACCAAAATCATATATTTAAAATTTAAATGTATTAATGAACTAAATGTGCACTATTGGTCTAAAAGAAGAAGATATATAACGTAGTGAAAGGACTGATATAGTTCCTGTGTTACTGCTGCGGTTGAGGTTTGTTATTATCGCAAATAAGTGTAACACACTGAGCAGACTATCTTTCCTCTTCCTGCGAATTGCTTTTCTTAAGAGGGATCATTCCGCGACGTTTTGAATTTATAGAATATTTGCCATAACATGAATTACAAATTAAACCATATCATTTTCCATATCGACAAGTCATAGAATGCTGCAGTGTATATTTTTAGACTACTTTCCGAGGGAAAGAAAGGCTTTTGAGATCACTTTCCGGTCTGTGTGACTGCGTCAATGTTATGTGTGTGTCCTTAAAACGTTTAAACCCGTGAACCGAATTTCAGTACATTTGTTATACATAGTAGTGCTTTCTATGGACATGTAAATTTAATGTTTTTCAACTATGCAAGATGCTTATTTTCTAAATAGCAGCAATTTTAAAATTTACAACGTTATGTCATATCTCGCTAACCATTTAACCTATTAAAACAAAATATCGTATGCTGACAGTGCACTATGTATGCATCAAAACTAGATGAGGATATTGTGATTTTTCCACTATTTTGGAAAATAGCATTACAGTAAAAACTTAAAATGTTTGCATTATAACTCGTTAATTACTCTACAGATTCTCAAAAAATTTATATATAAGTAATACTATGGTAGGCCATGTAAATATATTCGATTTGAATAGATAAAACCCTTATTTTCAAGATATCAGTCATACAACATGCGAGATTAATTTACGTTACTTATTACACAGTTTAACCAATTTTGACCAATCTTGATACGCTGTATGTGAATATTTAAAAAATCAAATGTGTTAATACATAGCCTTTTTTATGTCCGCTATTTTAAGTCACAACGGACATGTTTTAAGTGGGCCAGGCGCCTTTTTTTAATATGGCGGTCATGTAAACATTTAAGCTTAATATGCTTTATCTACGAAACCATACCAAAATTTCAATTCAACTTGGTATGCTGGGATTATATGTATGTCACAACCATGAAACATATCAACATTTTTATTCTTCATATGACATATCTCGGGAAATAATAAACCGATCCCCACCATAATCATGTGTCTAATTGTACTTCTATAATCCATATAAATTTCTACGACTGAAGGGGTGTGAGACATTTTCAACATAACAGATGGGTAAATTTTTTAGGATTGGTATGCCATATGTCCCAGCTTATTTAATCTAACTGTATCTGCTGGCAGTATACGATAAACATTTACTTCGCTAAAATATTAATTTTTTTGTCCTTTATTTACGACGGTAATATTACATGCGAAAATGGGGGCAATCAATCTATTCACTACTAATTTGGTACACAAGAACTGGTGCATAGGTCCATCTAAACTTATATTATATAAGTGGTTCCCACAATTGATTCTCAAAAATGGCTACCCCCGTAAATATTCCAGGTAAGTAAACCCCAACTTCTAGAAATAGTATTGATTACAACCAAAGTATATTACATCTATTCCGCATTCTAAGTGCATTCCTGATTACTGTTCGAGGAATTCCGAGTCCGAGGCCTGTGTAAGGCACGTGTGTATTTGTAATAAATGTCTCACTATTATTGCATATTTTTCTAGTTCCACGTACAGCCATATGTCTGTAAACTAAACGTTTAGGCCCTCATACCAACTACGCTTTTACGAATTGAAATAAAACTGTTCGCATCCATGTAGAGGAGAGAGGCTCATAAGTTATATCGGCAGCTTCTTGTATAAAGTCAGTATTTAGTAAACACTGTTACCATTTAGATTTTTGTGTTCAGTCAGGAAGAAAAAACCACTTATTTCCTTTAGTAGATACCAGTTAAATATTTATACACTTAAAGAAGCTATGACAGTTTGACAATGCTTGAAAAGTTATTATGTATGCTGTATGATACGAAAAGTTTAGTTAAACTTTCGAACTTGGAACTCATGGCAAACTATGGTTAAAAATGATATTATGGGGAACTGGTCGCATTTAAAGTTCATAATGTTGGCTGTTTCCTTGCGTTGCAGACACACATGGTGAAGCAGACGTCATGCATCTCAATTCAATTTGCATATGACTTAGAGCGTCGAGTGCGCTGCTTTCACATTCTTTCTGGTAGTGATATCACCTGGTTTCATTCCATCGAAGACCATTTGATTTTGGGCTTGTATTTGCTAGATAACTTACAGTCGCGTTATAAAATAGCACCAAGTCAGACTCACAGTCCTCTTACATACTCGAACAGAAGTCACTTGTTCATTAGCTGCTACCGCAGACAGAATTCAATATTCTGTTTAACCGGGCCACGCGGAATGAAGACACCAGTATTCTGAGTGTTTAAATTTGGTTCTCAGTCCTACAGGCCGTGTAGAAATGCAAATTTTTGTTTCCATAGAAAAACACCGTTATTTATTTTTGAAAATTTTTTAATTTTATTTTGATAAGTGTGTTGAATTATTTGGAGTTATTTTTTACACCATATAATTGTAATCTTCCAAATGGCAAAATAAATTATTGGCTGTTATGTTGTTTGAATGAAAACATTGTCCAACAGGAGCGGTAGTCAGTTTGCATTATAACTGAAAATATCAGTTATATAGTTCAGGCGCTCTGTAAATAAGTTGTATCCCTCAAGTGTTTTTCTATTGTAATTCCATGTGAACGCTGCTGCGCCTCAATGCCATGAGAATTGCCAGATATTACCAATAAGTTTAATACTATGACAAGGTCTTCTTATGAATTTCATGAAAATAAGTACTGTAGTTTCAGTTAANATTTTTTACACCATATAATTGTAATCTTCCAAATGGCAAAATAAATTATTGGCTGTTATGTTGTTTGAATGAAAAAATTGTCCAACAGGAGCGGTAGTCAGTTTGCATTATAACTGAAAATATCAGTTATATAGTTCAGGCGCTCTGTAAATAAGTAGTATCCCTCAAGTGTTTTTCTATTGTAATTCCATGTGAACGCTGCTGCGCCTCAATGCCATGAGAATTGCCAGCTATTACCAATAAGTTTAATACTATGACAAGGTCTTCTTATGAATTTCATGAAAATAAGTACTGTAGTTTCAGTTA